>JAHWFO010060567.1:0-73724 GCA_023313115.1 Rhysida immarginata
TTTAAAAATTATTCATGTTTTTAAATTCATATAGTCATCTTTTTATTGCTTTTGCATTATATATATTTGACCATCAAATATAAGTTTCATTTAGTGCCATTTACACGCTAATCATATTCATCAGTTTTTATTAGGGGACATCTTATAAGAAAATAGATTTTAATCATATATTTTATAGTCAGTTAGTGCCATTTACACACTAATGATTTACTCAGAACCTATACAAATATTTCTTATTACGGGAAAACCCTGGAGGAAAATGTCGGTTTTTTAAATTTATTATGGTTTTTAAAATCTCAGTCATAATTTTTATTGTTTTTTTCCATCTTTGTCATTCACGTTTTTATGTTTTTTGTTTTCTCCATCTGAATTTTTAAACTTTTGGCCCATAAACTGTGGGTTTTTAATCTTTCTGTCGGGCGCAAAATGGCCATAGTAGCCGACGCCCTAAAATTTCAACCAACCAACCAACCTTTACACACTAACTTACGACGCTCATTAGGGCTGAATCATTCCTTAGATTTTTTGTAGGGGAGCAACCCCATAATTTTTAAAAAAGTGTTTCTTTTTTTTTTTAAATTATTCATGTTTTTAAATTCATATAGTCATATTTTTGTTGCTTTTGCATTGTATATATTTGATCATTAAGTATAGGTTTCATTTAGTGCTATTTACACACTAATCATATTCATCAGTTTTTATTTTTATTAATCATCTATTTTATAGTCAGTTAGTATGATTTACACTGCCCTATACTAATATTTCTTATTACGGGAAAACCCTGGGGAAAAATGTGTGTTTTTAAATTTATTAGTCATTTTAAAATCTCATAATCATAATCTTTATTGTTTTTCCATCTTTGTCATTCACGTTTTTATGAATTTTTTTAATCTGATTTTTTAAACTTTTGGCCCAAGAACTGTGGGTTTTTAGACTTTCTGTCGGGCGCAAAATGGCCGTAGCAGCCGATGCCCTAAAATTCCAACCAACCAACCAAATCCAACAAACAAAGTATTTTTACTAATTTTGGAGCTCCTTCGGCAGATGAAGATATCGTTCGATGGCCTCCCGACAGTTTCGTGGCATGACTTTGACTTAAAACTAAAATTTAAATAAACAACCACATGGTGGTATGATATTACCATATTGAAGATGGGCAATCGGCTGTCAAGTGAAGCTTTCCAATCTTTTTGCTGTACAATATGGATCCCGATTGAGTAGCATAGACAGAGACAATCGACAATCGAACAGTGAAGTGTACATATGTTCAGGTGGGACGTTAGCAGTGGTTACGCGATTCTCGCACTTCCAGAATATATTCCACATGAAATATACTGAAATAGGCAAGAAGTCTGACTAACCCAAAGAGATCTTCAACATTGTGGAAAAAAAAACAAAATAAGATTGACGATTGTCAGAAGAGTGGGAGAGGGGGAAGGAGTGGTATGACATCTTCCAATTATCCGGGAAGGAAACGTTGCTAATGTCTTTGAAGTTTTTCTATACTTTGTATGCCACTTCATTTCCTTCTGGTTTTTCAGTATTCCAGCCACCAGGTCACTGTCATCGTCTGCACCAAGTTCATCAGGAGAACTTGGACACACTTTCTAATATGAGTCATTTTCAGATCCGAGTGGATGTAATGATTCTTTACGGTTCTTCTTCCAAGCTGGGCAGTGGTCCTCAGGGTAATACATTCTGGAACGACTGGAGTTCACTCCTGCTTCTACAGTACCATAGAGGAGGATGCATGCAGAGAGCATCATAACGGGGTTTATATATGCTACACTGACCAACCAATGAAATGTGAACTCGGCTTAATTAGCTGATTGGATTAAGTAGTGCCGTATCGTTTCCTTTTGATGCCCCCTCCGTGGGCACTACCTTGACGTGGTGGAGGGGCTTGAGTGCTTCAGTGATGCTAAGGACTATGCTGGATCGGGTCACCCATGCCAGACAGGCCTTAGCAGAGAGGCCAGACAGGCCTTAGCAGAGAGGCCAGACAGGCCTTAGCAGAGAGGCCAGACAAAAAGTGTCTGGTCGGTTGTGGACCCTCCCAAAGGGAGCGGTGCTCGCAATGGAGGCATGTTTTTTGACATGGCCTCCATTACGACCAGTACGTCCACCTGCGTGTTTGCCGTGCGCAGCGACCCTACTTCTGGGGAAAGGGGGATCCTGGTGGTTGAGGGAAGGCTTTCCGGAACAACACACAACTTTGGCCCCTGCTTCTCGGAAGGATGGGAGGTCTGGATGAGCCCGTCCAGATCAATCGGCTGGTTGTCGCTCCTTGGAGCTTCGGCCATAGGGTTAGGCGCTGCATATATCTTCCTCGTATCCCTGGTGCCAATGTGCATCCCCTTGTTGGGCTCGGTAGTGGGTGGGGAGCGAGGGAGATGACACTTTACTCCATTTACTATGGGTAAAAATAATAAGCAGATCAATCAAAAACAAACTAAAAATACTAATCGTGAAGGGAGACCTAGTAGAAGACCGCCAAGAAATCCGAAGTTTTTGGAGATGACTTTGGCAAGTGGGGAGTCGTTTAAGACCATCTCCCCCTTTTTAATTTCCAAAGAACTCAAACGCCTCGTTGGGGATACTAAGCATGTCAAGAGACTCTTTAATGGCAATCTACTGATCGAGTTGTTAAGGATAGGTAAGCCACCACCCTGCTATCCTTGAAAAAGTTTGCAGGGAAAGCCGTTTCGGTTTCTCCCATGCAACTTTGAACTATAAAAAAGGTGTTTTCACGTGCCACTATCTGGAAGGAATAGAGGATGAGGAAATCATTGCCGAATTGGATGATCAATCTGTTGTTGACATTCGCCGGATCACTCCAAGGAGGAATGCTGTTCCTCATCCTACAAATTCCTTCATTGTTACCTTTGAGGGAACAGTTTTGCCAGATACCATCTATGTCGGTTATATCCAATGTCACATGAGACCCTTTATCCCCAACCCCTTGCGATGCTTCCAATGTCAGAAGTACGGCCACACGAGAACAAACTGTCATTTTAATGCAGTCTGTTGTAAGTGTGGCCTGCCTGGACATGAGATGGGAGATTGTTCTAACGAGTTCCGGTGTTGTAATTGCAAGGTAGCACATTCTGCCCTTTCAAGAGACTGTCCTATCTGGCGGAAGGAAAAGAAGATCCAAGAGGTTCGTGTCCTTGGGGGTTTGTCTTTTCCGGAAGCACATAGGCAGGTAGAACAGAATGAAGTCCGTAACTATGCAGCAGTGGTTAAGAGTCGTCCTTCTGTTAAGTCATTTGAAACAATGACTGATTTGAGTATGGCAGACTTTTCTTGTGGAACTTCCACCTCCACAGAACCATCTGGTAGCCTTAGTCGGACTTCGAAATCAATTGCACCGTCTGGAACTCCTCCAAAAACTTCGGAGAGAGAAGATGGGAAGAAACGCTCATCAGAGGTGACACCTTCCTCTGACCCCGCCAAAAAACGTGTAGTAGAAGCTACAGCAAATTCTCCAATTTTGGGGGGTGGGCCAGACTTCCCTTTAAATTTACAGATATCTCCTACTGAGGAGATGGAGTTATCTCGGGAGTTTAAACCTGCAGCTTGAAACCTGTTACAATGGAATCTTAATGGATTCTTTTGTCGCTTAGAAGACCTGAAGCTTTTAGTCAATAAGTTCTCCTTCTCCTTATTGGCTTTGCAAGAAACGTTTCTCTTGCCATCCCAGTATCCGACCCTAAAAGGGTTTAATTTTATAAGGAAGGATTATACAATGGGAAATAAAGCCTGTGGCGGTGTTGCCATCTTAGTTCAAAGATCCTTGCCTTTTACTACCATTAATTTAACATCTAAACTCCAGGCAGTAGCAGTTAGAGTCATATTCAAAGATCTCTCACCTCTAATTGTATGCTCACTGTATCTACCTCCGGATCAATATACAGATGGAAATTCTTTATCATCCTTGCTTTGTGAACTGCCAAGTCCCTTCCTTATTCTGGATGATTTTAACGCTTATAATCCCATTTGGGGATCTATAAAGCTCTCTGAAAGAGGATATATGATAGAAAAGGTTTTGAATGCTTTTAACATCAATTTGTTAAACGAGGAGGCTCCAACATTCCTCCACTCAGCCAACGGCTCTCTGTCATGCATCGATATATCTATATCCTCATCATCTTTTACACCTAACTTAGCCTGGAGCGTATTCTCAGATTTACATGGTAGTGACCATTTCCCGATAAATATCTCCCTGAGCTCTTCTACTTTTTCCAACCCTCTACCACGTTGGAAATTGAATAAAGCAGACTGGCAGGTCTTCCAATCCCATCTACAGTTTGAGAATAAATCACCCTTTCCATCTGTAGATGAGGCTGTAGAGGATTTCACTACCCGCATCCTCCATGCGGCAGAATATTCCGTTCCAAAATGTCGATCCTCTTCCACGAAAATACCAGTGCCATGATGGAATGAAGAATGTGCCCTAGCGGTTCAAGAACGTAAGAGAGCCCTCCGCATTTTCTCCGTACAACCAACTCTTGAGAATCTTATCTCTTACATACAGAAAAGGGCCAGTTGTAAACTAATCATTTCCAAAAATAAGAAACTCTGTTGGAGGGATTATATTTCCTCCATTAATAGGAACACCCCTCTTCAAACCATATGGAACATGATTAGGAAAATAAATAGGAAAAGACTCCCGGATAAACTCTCTTCTCTCATTGAAAATGGTCAAACATACTTTGACCCAAAGGAGGAAGCTAATATCCTCGGAAGGACATTTGCTGAGGTATCACAGATAAAACATTACTCAGCCTCCTTTCAAAGACAAAAACGTATCGAAGAATCGCATGCTATAAATTTCAAATCCCGAAACCTCGAAAAATATAATCTCCCGTTTACTTTACGGGAACTGCATTATGCCCTTCGTTGCTCCAGTGATTCTGCGCCAGGCCCAGATGGAATCTTATATGATTTCTTGAAGCATCTACCGTGGGAAGCTTATGCCCACCTTCTCTCGTTATTTAACTACGTTTGGTCATTAAGAGAGATCCTTTGTGGAGAGAAGCAATTGTTATTGCTATTCCAAAACCAAATAAAGACCACTCTTGTCCTTCAAACTATCGACGAATAGCACTAACTAGCTGCATGTGCAAAGTCCTGGAAAGGATGGTCTCTGTCCGACTTATGTGGTATTTGGAAAAAAAACCACCTGTTGTCCAGATGTCAGTGCGGTTTCAGCAAATCCCGCTCAACTGTTGATCACCTTCTTTGGTTGGAGCATGAGATTCATTTTGCACAGAGACACAAACAACATGTTGTAGGGGTGTTCTTCGATCTGGAAAAAGCCTATGATACAACTTGGAGGCATGGACTAGCAATACTTTTGCGGAAGTATGGCCTTATAGGACACCTTCCCTCTTTCCTGTGTAATTTCATGGCGAACAGAACATTCCGAGTTCGCGTTGGGTCGACGATCTCAGACCCTTTTACGCAGGATAATGGTGTCCCACAGGGAAGTGTGCTGAGTCCATTTCTTTTCCTCATTGCTATGAATGAGGCTTGTTCACAACTTCCATCCACTGTGAACTATTCCCTGTATGTTGACGATATTGCCATCTACTGTCGAGGGTCCTCAATGTTCTTTATTGAGCGTCAACTGCAACTGGCCATCAACAAGCTTGTAACCGGGAGCAACGAAGTAGGATTTAAATTTTCACCCCAAAAAACATGGGCCGTTCACTTTTGTTTTTTGAGAGGTCTCCATCCAGACCCAGACCTTATACTTTATGGATCCCCTATTTCAGTGGTGGACTCACAAAAATTCTTGGGTCTGACATTTGATAGAAAATTATCATGGCTCCCACATATTCGTAATTTAAAAGCGAGATGCTTACAAGCCATGAATGTTTTGCGCTCTATTTCTGCTACCAAATGGGGTGCGGATAGGAAGATGCTTCTTTTTTTATACGGCTCTCTAGTTAGATCTAAATTGGACTACGGAAGTATTGTGTATGCATCTGCTTCAAAAAGTACTTTGAAACTGTTAGACCCCGTCCACAATCTAGGCATAAGAATAGCTATAGGAGCGTTCTGAACAAGTCCGGTAGAGAGCCTTTATGTAGATGCTTCTGAACCCCCGTTATGGTTAAAAAGAGCCAAACTCCTCCTGAAATATGCTCTTCGCATATATGGTGAACGTCAGCACCCAGCTTTTGCCTGTCTATTTGGTAAACCTAGAATCCCTCCCCATCATTCTTATAAAAGCATCAACAATTGGTTCCAGAATCTTCTGGAGAGCCTGAACCTCTCATTTCCAGCCATGCATAGCCGAGAGGTCAGAGATGTCCCTCAGTGGATTCTTCCCCAATCAGATGTAAATTACAACTTATTCGCTGGGAAAAAAATCACATTTTTTGGAAGCCGAAGTTAACGCACTTTTTAAGGTTTTTTTAGAAACCGTTCCTGTTAGCTTCCACATATATACAGATGGGTCCAAATCAGAGGACGGGGTTGGCTGTGCATTCCTTATAGATAATACTATATTCTCCTATCATTTGCCAAACAAGTTTTCCATCTTCTCAGCGGAATTGATAGCGATAGCCAAAGCGTTAGCGTTCTATTTTCAGTATCCAAATTCCAACATCTGGATATTCTCTGATTCTCTGAGCGCTTTGCAATCGTTGGAATCTTTCAATTCTGAAAATCCTTTTGTCAAAAGAATCCAGGAATACCTCCATTTTTTGGAGGAATATCTTTATTACCTGGATATCCAAGGTACCACAATTTATTTTGTCTGGATCCCTAGCCATATGGGTATCCAGCAAAATGAACGGGTCGACAAGGCGGCAAAAGACGCTATTACAGATTTACCTATCTCGGAATTGCTGTCAATCCCCGAACATTTGTTCCCGGTCATCTACAAGAGACTCTTATCTTCTTGGCAGGAATCTTGGCCTTTTAACCCAGCGAATAAATTGTATGAAATAAAGCGTGCCATCACACCGTGGTCCATACCTTGTCTAACAAACAGGCGAGAAGATGTTGTTCTTACTCGGCTTAGGAATGGTCACAGTCGTCTTACTCACGGCTATTTATTAAGAAAGGACCCAGCTCCATTGTGCTCCTGTGGAGCAAGGCTGACTATTAAACATATTCTCATACAGTGCCCTTTACACACTAATTTACGACGCTCATTAGGGCTGAATTATTCACTAGATTTTTTATTGGGGAACAACCCAATGATTTTTAAAAAAGTGTTTCTATTTTTAAAAATTATTCATGTTTTTAAATTCATTTAGTCATCCTTTTATTGATTTTGCATTGTATATATCTGACCATTAAGCGTATGTTTTACTTTACTTTATTTTATTTAGTGCCCTTTACACACTAATGATTTACACTGCCCTATATTGATATGTCATATTATGGGAGAACCATGGGAAAAAAGTCTGTTTCTAAATTTATTAGTGATTTTAAAATCCTCATAGTCATATTTTTTATTGTTTTTTAATCTTTATCATTCACGTTTTTATGAATGTTTTTCATCTAATTCCTTTTTTTTTATGGGGTTTATAAACTGGTTTTTAAACTTTCTGTCGGGCGCAAAATGGCCATAGCAGCTGACGCCCTAAAATTCCAACCAACCAACCAACCATTTTTTGGATTCCCAACGTACCAGAATTCATTTTGTCTGGATCCCTAGTCATATGGGTATCCAGCAAAATGAAAGGGTCGATAAGGCGGCAAAACCCGCTATTACTCAGGTACCGATCTCGGAATTGCTGTCAATCCCCGAGCATTTACACCCGGTGATTTCCAATAAACTCAAATCTTCACTTTCGTTAAGCGATGTAGAAAAGATGAATTTGTATATCAATTCTTTCTCTGATACAATGAAAGTTTGTTTAGAGGAAATGAAGCTAAAAATGCATTTGAGTGGGCAGGAAAGCCTAGCAACAGAAAGGTATACGGGCAAAGTAATACCTCAGAAATTAATTGTTTCAAAAAGGCTAGGGACTCCAAAGGCTAAACTAAGGTTAACGGCGATCCGCAGTCCGAAGAAAACGAGATAAAATTCAGTCAGGGTGATTGGGAATGACTCAAATCCATCAATTACACACTGCCAGGCCGAAGGGGTATTTTTTCAGGAAGTCTACCTTATTCTGCATTAGCTGGGATCATAAACCATTGGAAACGCGTCACTACGCGTTTTTATGCGTACAGTGGTCTTCACTGTCTCGTTTTGAGCCGATTACTCGGAGTGGAAGTGACAAACGCAGAAAGAATCCTACCCCCCTTGGCCGAAAACACATGGTTGAACCCTATATTCCGTAACGGAGCCAACCGAGTTCATTATGAAACACCGAGCGCCGCATATTCATTGGCTGTGATGCTCGAGGTGGAACATTTTACCGACTGTAAACCGAAAACATGCGAAATGGGTACAGAAACAAACTTCTCTCTCCCCGCTGATGGAAACGGTGACTCTGGCAACGACGCAGACTACGCGATTGAAGACTACAACGATGAACTCTTTGAGAGAATCGCCGAAGACGAAATCGACCTAGGCCGAGCGTGGAGAAACCCAAACGAAGAACGAAAAGATGAAAACAAACAAAAAAAGTAAAAAAAAATTGAATAAAGAATGAATAAAAGTATGAAAAATAAAAAATAATAAAAATAAATAAATAAAATACCAAAAAAAAGAGGGGACAAATGGGGGGTATGACACAAGCAGCCCAAATAAAGACCAACGCCCAAAACCGGGGAGGGAGGTGGTGAGCCCTGTGAGTCGCATTCTGCACGCTGATTGGTTGAACGCCTGTGACCTCAGGAAGGGGTGGAGGAGTGGGTGGTCACGTGACACGAATACTGCACGCTGATTGGCTGGATTAGGCCACGCCCACCTCATTAATATGCATCCGAATCGAGTACTTAGCTACTTACGATCATACACGTCGTCTTTTTTTCCCCCCCACAAAAATGTTCGTTTTTATTTGTACGACCTTTATATTTACAGTAGATGACTTATCCTTTGAACATCGACCAGTGATGCTTAGCTTTGAGGGCTTAAACATCGATTGAAGATTAGGCTTCGATCCAAACAGGACTGGAAACTCTTCATGGATATTCTCCGAGAAAATAGTATTCCATACAAGAAGGTTGTAACCAACGATGACATCAACACAAATATCAGTGCTATCACTGGTGTTATTCACGATGCTACTATTTCCAGTGCCTCCACTGCTGATCGAAAACATCAGAACATCTCGAACCCTCTCCTTACATTAGACGTCTTATTCTCGAAAGGAATTTCTATAGAAGGTTATGGCAGCGTAAGCGACTGCACTTCAAGACTGAGTACAACATGCTTTCTCGCAAGGTTCAGCATGAGGTTAAACAGGGTTCGTATGGTCCTTAAAAGTCCTTAAGAACTTTTTATTTTCAGTTTCTGCTTTTAAGGGCCCTTAAAAAGGTTTTAAAAGTACTTATTTATGCACTAACAGCCCTTAAATTTGACTATCTATTTTATGGTCATTAAGAAGTACTTGTTTTTTTTATTTATATTTACATAAAACTTCGTTTTTTGTTTGTTTGTTTAAAAGATTTTTCGGAAATGATAAATCATTTGCTGCCAGAGGCGAAAGGGGAAGATTTGCTGAAGCAAAGAGCGACGTTCTATTCTCCTCAAGGAATCAAGTTTGGACGAGAGTTATATACTTTATTATACATTACTAAATCTCTAGTAGAGATGAGCTGATTTTCCCCCTTCCAGTCTCACATGGAGTCAATTATAATCCGCAGGAGTGTTCTGGGAGAGACTGGGCTTCCAGTTCATCTGTAGGCATTTATAAAATACTCATGGCCATTGTTTATTAATGGAGATATGAGAGTTCGCTCACTGGAAGTTTACCCATAACCCACGATTTTCCAGCCTGTATGAACTCTTCCTGGGCGTTTCATAGATATAAATATTTGGTAAGGCTAGGGAGAGTATAGTTTCCATTGCACTCCCAAACAATTGAGTGTTTGGGCTATCTGTCCTATTGCGTATCAGTGGCTCGATTGTTCTAGAGCAGTGTTCACGTAATCTTTAAAAGCATTCGCTAAAACGTATCTGTAATGGTGGATTATTGCATTATATGCATGTACATTTACAAGTCGTGGTTCGCGCAAGTCAGATCTTTATGAAGAAGGTTTGCGAGTCAAAAAAGTTTGGGAACTGCTGCTCTAGAGCTTAAAGCAATAACAATCAAAGTGTAGGAGGCACTATCAAATGCTCCCTCATTGCCCAGAAAGGCTGCAAGGGCTATTTCTTTGTGAGGCAGAGTCTTCTCTATCCTTTCCCACAAAGTGATGTAGAGCTATCTCTTTTGATTTACCTGGTAGATATGTAAATTGGTTAGCATGTATGGGTCCAGTTCTGGCCATTATTGTTCTAACCTGCTTAATAATATTTTCCCATGGATTTGAGTAGGGAAGAGGATAAACTAATTGGAGGAAAGTTCCTGGCTTGGTCATAGCAGCCCTTTCCAAGTTTTGGTAAAACGTGACTTTCATCTGACGTGTAGAAATGTATCCCAGGGCTAAACTGGTCCTAAAGATTTTGCACAGGATATATGAAATCAAGGTCAATAAAAGGATAAGGACTCGTAAACTTCTTCCCAACATGTATCCTTTACTGCGCAGTGACATTAAGAACACCAACGAAAATCAGGAGAATAAATCTAACAATGTCTGTTTGTGCAGTGTATGGCTGCAACAATGATTCAGACAAACAAAATAATTAAATATTCATTTTTGCTTGCAAAAATTAAATCAAAAAATTAATTTCTTGTTTCATGCCTATTGTATCTATAAATATAAAAGGCAATGTAAGGCAATGTAAGGGTTTTCTAGGGTCAGTAATATCGAATAGTTAATTTAGAATTTGGAATGAGGTTCTAAAGTGATAAAATACTAATTATTAATAATTTAGATTCAAGTGGGTTGACCCTCTTACATAACTTAAACATCCAATACAAGTCCGGCCAGTAGAATCAAACTGGTGTAATTAAATAAACCATTAAACATCACAAAATTGTAATATTAACAAAAATATATTTATTAACAATGTAAAATGGTGTAAATAAGTGAATTAAAGAATTAGAGATAATGCTGTCTATTTTGGTACACGAATCAAATTAGTATGAAAGAATGATAATATTTAAAGGTATAATAAATTCTGATTATTTCTCAATTATCCAAATAATTAGTTGTATAACAAAATTATTATTATAATAACTTTTAAATTCAACATTTAATCCAATTATTCAATTTAATCAGATAACCAATTCTGGTTTTATAGCAACTCTTTCTAATTCTTCAGACTTATTTTATACAGCGCTTTTTACCTTCAAAATACTATCAAAAGATTTTCAACAACCTTAAGGAATCATATAATACAGTAGAAAATGAATCTTATTGTTCTGGTGACAATTTAAAAATCAGAATTTAGATACTTGTCTAATTCAGTTCAACATGTAACTACATAAATCAGATTCTAAGAATATCCTAAGGTAAATATTTTTTCATAAGGTGGTAGAAGATTTCTAGCTTTAATAAATGTCAATTTTAATCTCCCAAATGAAATTAGATGTAAATAAATGTTTCCAAATATACATAAAATTTAGATGAACTATGTGTATCAATCAATCCAGTAAAATAAGTATATGAAACTTGGCCTTATGGAATTCATTAGCAACTTATCTTATCGACTGCTCAACTCTGCTAGGCTGTCCGTGGCTAGTCTCCGAAGTAATGGGTTCTTGGGTCTCTCATCTTCTTCGTTCCTGGTCTAGTAAAGGGGTTCTTTATATCTTCATGTCCGGGCCTCGGGATGTGGTTAAAACACAAGGGAAGATATCAACTGCTTTCTATGGGACTTCAGATAAATTTTTAAGTGGGTTCTCCACTTTAACCTCTCATCAAAAAAGTCTTCGGGTTTCGAACCAAAAAAATAATGTCTATTTAATGCATATAAAAAAAAAAAAATTTTAAATAAAGCATTTTGGATTTCTCACTCTGTGAACAGCAAATGTTCACCAAGTGAAGGCCTAATCAAAAAAAAATTCCTTAGACTTTTTGTTGGGGAACAACCCCATTATTTATAAAAAAGTGTTTCTTTTTTTAAAAATTATTCATGTTCTTAAATTCATATAGTCATCCTTTTATTGCTTTTGCATTGTATATATTTGATCATTAAGTATAGGTTTCATTTAGTGCCATTTACACACTAATCATATTCATCAGTTTTTTTTTAGGGGTCAACTCAGAAGAAAATAGATTTTAATCACCTATTTTATAGTTAGTTAGTGCCCTTTACACACTAATGACTTACACAGCCCTATGCTAATATTTCTTATTACGGGCGAACCCTGGCGGAAAATTTCTGTTTTTAAATTTATTAATGATTTTAAAAGCTCATAGTCATAGTTTTTATTGTTTGTCCATCTTTGTCACTCAAGTTTTTATAAATTTTTTTCATCTGATTTTTTAAAACTTTTGGCCTTTAAACTGTGGGTTTTTAATCTTTCTGTCGGGCGCAAAATGGCCATAGCAGCCGACGCCCTAAAATTCCAATCAACCAACCAACCAACCTAATCAAAAAAACTTGAGCAAGGCAACGCCTGACTAAGTTGGAAACTGTACCTTTACTGATTTTCTGTCAAGAATATCTCTGCAACCACAAAATCATGCCTTCTTTCAATAGCCAATCAGAAAGCTAATTTGTGGTCATCAGATTCATTTGATCTCACCTCATGTCATCTGAGTTTCAACCTTCTTCCTCCAAAGTGAAACACCGAACCTGTTTCCTTCTGGTTCTAAAATAACTTGGCAACTTTAGTGATTCTTTACAGAATAAAAAAAATAATTTCACAAATAATATTTTAATTTTTATAAATCTTTCTTTAGTCTGGGTTGCACTTTAGTCACTTAATTTTCTCAAATTTAGTTCCAACATAATGCAAATACATATATAATCATTGATGCATAATTTCCTTGTCTCCACATATCTAAATATTATTTTAATAAATATTTATAAAATTCTGCAACCTTACAGTTTGTCACGTTTTAAAGGGCAACTTAGAAGTAAGCTATAAAGTTAAAATTTAACACACAGCCATGTAATACTATCACAATTATGGAAAAAATCTAAAACTGGAGGTAATTCTCTTAAAAATGTAGAAATTAATAATCTTTATATCTATATATATGAAATAAACTTTGTTTATATTTGTTTCCTTGCATGTGTGAACAGTCAGCCCGTGGTGTTGACGTCAACAATCGGCAGAGTGAACAATGGTTGATGAAATTAATATATGCCGCAGCCGACGAAAAAGACACGCCCTGGCACTGTAAAGTCATCTGGACATCTTAGTCCAAGCAACAATGTAATATTCATTGTTTCCAAGTTGGATTTTAGCAATCGGTATTTTTTCGTTTGTTAGAAACAATGAAAATTACATTGTTGCTTCGACTAAAGGAGATGACTTTTCCGTGCCAGGGCGTGTCTCTTTCATCAGGTACAACACTTGCCTTAACGATTCACTTTTTAAAGGGAATAGTTATAAAAAGTAATAAATAAATAAAATAAAAAAAATCATTAATATTTCCTTTTTTTTATTAAAATTTATGGAGAGTTGTAAGAAATTATTCTAAAACAAATAAGAGAATACAACTTCTAGGCGTGCAGCTGCTCAAGCTTTTCCTGAAAATGTGTGGGTACTTTTCCTCATGAGCTAATAACTGGAAAAAATTTATTTTTCATATGGATTTTGCAATTTAGTAAATTTCTTTAGAGAAGTTATAATGTTTACCTAAACGTATTAGTAAATTCTAAAGATCTCAACTGAGTGTGTGAGACACCAATCCTTGCTGTTAAAACTGATACTATCAATATAAACAACCACATTCAGGACATGATTCCATGCTGTGTGACTGGATACCACTCTACTGAAACTGTTACATGTTGATGAGATATGCTGATGAGGCTGTAAACAGAATTCCTTAACTCTCTCAATTTTGGTGATGAAATTGACAAGTGGGGAGTCGTTTAAGACCATCTCCCCATTTTTAATTGCAAAAGAACTTAAACGGCTTGTTGGGGATATAAAATATGTAAAGAGACTCTTTAATGGCCATCTACTTATATAAGTCGTTATGGATAGACAAACCACCACCCTTTTATCCTTGAAAAGGTTTGCAGGGCAAGCCATTTCTGTTTCTCCCATGCAACCTTCCCCTCCGTGGGCACTACCTTGACGTGGTGGAGGGGCTTGAGTGCCTCAGTGAAGCTAAGGGCTATGTTAGATTGGGTCACCCATGCCAGACAGGCATTAGCAGAGAGGCCAGACTAAAAGTGTCCGGTCGGTTGTGGACCCTCCCAAAGGGACCGATGCTCGCAATGCATGCATGTTTTTGACATGGCCTCCATTACGACCAGTACGTCCACCTGCGTGTTTGCCGTATGCAGCGACCCTACTTCTGGGGAAAGGGGGATCCTGGTGGTTGAGGGAAGGCTTTCCGGAACAACACACCAATTTGGCCTTTGCTTCTCGGAAGGATGGGTGGTTACAACGTACCTCACTTTAATGTACATTTCAGAATAACGTACAAATTTCAAATCCGCATCCCAAACGTAGGTATTTTAATGCTAAAAAGTTTCAGAATAATGTACTTCAATTTAACGTACATTTCAGAAAAACGTACTAATTTTACATCCCCTTGGTTAAATTATCCCTTCAGTACAACGTACATCGTTCACATGTTTTGCTCTGATTGGTCAATGCAGCCCATGCGAAAGTTGCAACTGGGCCAATGGGCTAATTAAGCCGAGTTCACATTTCATTGGTTGGTCAGTATAGCAAATATAACCCCGGAAATCTCTGCATGCTACTCAGTCGTGATCCAATTTGTGCTGCAATTAGATTAGAGACCTTCAATTGACGGACGATTGTCCATTTTCAATTGACGGACGATTGCCCATTACGGTGAGATTATGTGTGTATTTTAATTTATATTTGTTTAATTTAAGTGCATATAACAGGGTGACTAGCGATCGGGAAAAGTTGTATTTGTATTGAATAAAATAAAATGCATTCATGTATTCCTGTGCATTTTTCACAAGCCCCCCCCCCCAGTTTCAGAATAACGTACAAATTTCCAGGTCCCTTGAAGTACGTTGTAACGTTGTACCATAGTAGAAACTACACCAAATTCTCCACTTTTGGGGGGGCAGCCAGACTTCTCTTTAAGCTTACAAGCATCTCCTATTAAGGAGATGGAGATATCTCGGGAGTTGAAACCTACATCTTAAAACCGTCATCATGGCACTGTTACAATGGAACCTTAATGGATTCTTGTTTTGCTTAGAAGACCTAAAACTCATAGTCAATAAGTTCTCCTTCTCCTTATTGGCTTTGCAAGAAACATTCCTCTTGCTATCCCAATGTCCTACCCTAAAAGGGTTTAATTTTGTTCGGAAGGATTATACGTCTGGACATAAAGTCTGTGGTGGTGTTGCCATCTTAGTTCAAAGATCTTTGCCTTTTACTACCATTAATTTAACATCTAATCTCCAGGCGGTAGCAGTTAGAGTCTTATTCAAAGATCTGTCACCTCTAACTGTATGTTCACTATATCTACCTCCGGATCAATATACGGACGAAACATCTTTGTCATCTCTGCTGTGTGAACTTCCAAGATCGTTTATAATTCTGGGTGATTTTAATGGCCACAATCCCATTTGGGGGTCTATAAAGTCTCTGAAAGAGGATATATAATAGAGAAAGTTTTGAATGCTTTTAACATTAATTTGGTAAACGATGGCTCTCCAACATTCCTCCACTCAGCCAACGGCTTTATGTGAAGTATCGATCAATCTATATGCTCTTCATTTTTCACACCTAATTTAGCCTGGAATGTGTTCCCAGATTTACATGGTAGTGATCATTTCCCAATTAGTATTTCCCTGAGTTCTTCTTCTTTTTCCAACCCTTTACCACGTTGGAAATTGGACAAAGCAGACTGGCAGGTCTTCCAATCCCATCTACAGTTTGAGAATAAAACACCCTTTCCATCTATAGATGAGGCTGTAGAGGATTTCACCTGCCACATCCTCCATGCAGCAGAACAATCCATTCCTAAGTATAGATCCTCTTACACGAAAATTCCAGTACCATGGTGGAATGAAGAATGTGCTCTAGCGGTTCGGGAATGTAAGAGAGCTCTCCGCATTTTTTTCGCACAACCCACTCTTGAGAATCTTACTACTTGCAAGAAAAAAAAGGCCAGTTGTAAGCTAATCATCTCGACAAATAAGAAACTCTGTTGGAGGGATTATGTTTCCTCCATTAATAAGAACACCCCTCTTCAAACTATATGGAACATGATTAGGAAAATAAATAGGAAAAGACTCCCGGATAAAACCCCTTCTCTCATTCACAATAGTCATATTTACTATGACCCGAATGAGGTAGCAGATATTCTTGGAAAAACATTTGCTGAGGTTTCACGAATAAAAAATTACAGTGTCTCTTTTCGAAGAATCGCATGTTATAAATTTTTAATCAAGAAACCTCGAAAAATATATCCCGTTTTCTTTACGGGAACTATTTATGTCCTTAATTGCTCCAGAGATTCTGCGCCAGGTCCGGATGAAATCTTGTACTCTTTCCTGAAACATCTGACGCAGGAAGCTTATGTCCACCTTCTGTGATTGTATAATTACATCTGGTCCTTAGGAGAGATTCCATCTTTATGGAGACAGGCAATTGTTATTGCTATTCCAAAACCGAATAAAGACCACTCTTGTCCTTCAAACTGTCGACTAATAGCACTAACTAGCGAAGTCTCCGTCCGACTTATGTGGTATCTGGAAAAAAAACCATCTGTTGTATAGGTTTCAGTGTTGTTTCCGCAAATATCGCTCAAGTGTTTATCACCTTCTTCGGTAGGAGCATAAGATTCATTTCGCACAGAGACATAGACAGCATGTCAAAGGGGCTTTCTTCGACCTGGAAAAAGCCTAGGATACAACTTGGAGGCATGGCATAGCAATACTTTTACAGAAATACGGACTTACAGGGGTTCCTCTTTCCTGTGTAATTTCATGGCGAATAGAATCTTCCGAGTTCGCATTGAGTCAGTGAATTATGACCACCTGCTTAGTAGTGGGAGTACCGGTAGCCACCCTTCGCCGTTATAACTGCTGCTAGGCATAGTGGCATGGACGAAAGAAGTGCGCGGTATGTGTCTGATGGTATGGCAGTCCATTCCGCTTGATGTGCTGTCCACCGAGCTTCGAGAGTTATAGGTGGAGGATCCAGCTGCCGTACATGGCGATCAAGGTACTCTCACAGATGTTCGATTGGATTGATGTCCAGCGAATTAGCGGGCCGAGGGAGCACTCAAAAGTCAGTAGAGTGTTCCTCGAACCAATCCAGAAGGAGACGTGCCTTTTGGCAGGGTGCATTGTCCTGCTGGAACACACCATCACACTGGGGAAACATCGTGAGCATGTAAGGGTGCACCTGGTCCGGTACGATTGACAGATAGCCACAGGCATTCAAATTCCCCTCTAGAAGAATCAGTGGACCTAACTGCTCCCAACAGAAGATCCCCCACACATGCACTCTACCATCACCAGCCTGTTTACGGCCCACAATAGCCTCCTGCATTCTCTCTTCATGGCCTTCACGATGCACTCGCCATCTCCCGTCAGTCTTATGGAGCAAAAACCTTGACTCGTCGAAGAAGGCGACCTTAGCCCACTCGTCTGTAGCCCAATGGCGGTGCTCACGTGCAAAGTCTAGGTGTCGTTGATGATGACCCCGGTCAACATGGGTGCATCAGCCATGCGTCGACTGTTCAGGCCCATCCAAAGCAGGGTGCGTTCAACGGTAATGTCGGATACACGTCTGTTGGCACCACTGTTGAATCTGGTGGTCAGTTGGAGTGTGGCTCTCCTGTCACCTTTTACGAGTCGTCATAGGGGCCGCTCACCCCATTGGTCGATGGCTCGTGACCCTTTACAATGGTGGTGTTGGGACGCGTATTCTGTCCCTGCTGTCCACTCTTTGTACACCTTCACTACAGCGGAACAGTTCACAAATCGCGCCGTTTCGGAGATGGTGCCACCCTTGCTGCAATAGGCTATTATCATCCCTTTTTGGATGTCCGTTAAATCCGGACGTTTACCCGTCTTGAGGCTCGTGCACCTGCCGTTTGATGCACAAGCTTTAAAGCTTTCTCAGCCTGTTATGCAAATTTTGCAATGTGTAATCATTGTTGGGGCGAACCATGCGTGTGCCTTGAAGGGATGCTGGTCATAGGACTTTGATAAATGATGAAATGTTTGCTTTATTCTTTAAACAAATTTTATATATGGTGACTATGTTTATGATCATTAGTTTGTTATGTATAATTTTATTTTGTCATATTTTTCTGCTTTTTGATAAATCATTAGAAAAAAGTTGTTAAACCATTTGCCTCTATTACAACCTATGTGTTATAACATACAGGGTGAATACAAAAGTCTGAAATCCCCTTTTATTTTTTGAACTGAAGCAGATATGTCAATTTTGATGAATCCAATGAATAGGAAGTTGTGCGTGGCCTATCCCATGGTGCACTTTTCATCATCCCAAATGTGCAAATTAGGAAACATACAAATTTTATCTCAAAAACCGTAAGGGCTAGAGAAAAAAAACCAATTGCAGCATAAAACTGGTTCAGCATAAAAAAACAAACAAAACAAAAAAAGTCATCCAAATCGGACCAACCAATCACCCACAATCACCTGGTGAAATGTTTGTAGCTTACAAACATTCACACTGCACAAACAAGTTACTTCAAACAGTATAAAAAAAAGTTAATCAACAAAATGCTCGATATGACGACCGTGGGCACCATAACACAATTGGGCACGGAACCTAACTGCAGCATGTAGGTTTCTCCTTGCCTCTCCGAAGCAGAAGATCATGTTGACCATTTCCGGAACAGTGTAGCTTGCCATCCTGAAATTGTTCTGTCTTCTGTGTGCTGAAACATACCTTTTATTTGCTTTTCCGCATGAAAGTGAATGTGAGTATGATAATTTATATTAATTTTTTGATTTGCATGCTTTACATGGTGGAAATATCAACATTTGGTTGGTCTGATTTGGATGATTTTTTTTTGTTTTGCTTGTTTGTTTATGCTGAACAAGTTTGCAATTGGGTGTTTTTCTCTATCCCTTACGGTTTTTGAGATAAATTTTGAATGTGTCCTAATTTGCATATTTGGGATGATGAAAAGTGCACCATGGGATAGGCCACCCACAACTTCCTTTTCATTGGAATCATCAAAATTGACATATCTGCTGCGGTTCAAAAAATAAAAGGGGGGTTCAGACTTTTGTATTCACCCTGTATATGTATCTTCAAATGTTACATGCTTGTATTGGAATCTGGCACTGTGGCAGTGGCAATTTCCCACATATGGTGAAGATATACTTCCTGGGCGAATGTCGCATCTAACATTTAAAATAAATTATTAAAACAAGCAGTATCGTATAGACATTAGGACAATATAAAATGAAATTATATGCACAGATCCATTCCGCATCAGAAATAGCAACATAGCTTTCATTAAAACTTTAAGTATCAGTCTTAAATCAGTAGACCAAATCATTCACTAAAGAACAACTTAGGACACCTTTACTAAAGAATATGGGATTAAATTTAAAAATTTACAAATTTTTTTGGTTTCAAAGTGATAAAATATTTGTCATAGTCATCTTCTTATCTGTGGATCTCCCGTTATGTTAGCTAGCAATACGAATGTTTATTTTCTTTTTAATAAGGAAAAAAAATAGTAATTATAATAAAAATAATTCAATTAATAATTAAGATACAATATATACGTGTTTGTTATCTTTTGACAGCTTTTTTCCGTAACCAGTAAATTAATTTCTTTTCCGCGGTTAGGATTTTTCGTTAATTTTCCTTTCGGGGCAGCCATAATGTTTGCTGGAATTCACTTTTTCCACTGATTTTGAGCGAGTGAGAAAAGTTGACGGAAGTACGCGGAAAAAATGAATTCTCGATGCAATCTTGAATTCTGTGTATTCACTGGTGACGGTTTCTCGAACGAGAAAGAAATGATGGAAAACATGACTGTTCTCCGAATGCACCCACTGTTGTAAAATAATTCTTCATTATCTCTAAGTATATTCTGAGTAATCACGACGACATGATACGCGTCTTGTAACATCTGAACTGGGGAAACATAACCCACCACTGTCACCTGCACATGCAAACATCTTACGTATAATAGCTACTTTTTAATTATTTGATAATTCTATAAGAACAGCTGCCAGTACTGTAAAATAGCACAGGAAAAAAGTTTTCATCAAGTTCATCCTCATAGCAATTCAGGTCGAGTATATCAGTAGCTTCCTCTGATTCACAATGGCTTGTAAATGTATCACTCTGTGAAATGTTACCAGACTTCAATATTAAAGACAGATAACCAGTACCATTAATTTGGCTTCGGATTCAAACGTCTGTCGAACTGAAATATGGTAAGTGCCACCATTTCTTTGGTGATACATTTCAAACCTGTCTTCAAGACCATCAGTGTGCATCCTGCCTGTCAAAAAATAATTCCTATCTTTGACATAGATCCAATAGAAAGCCAGATCAAATAAACCAATGGTAGTATGATGTAAAGCTAAATGAGTCTTTTTACTGAACCCTGTAATACCTTTTATCAACCACATACGAGGGGAGTTCAAAAAGTAATGCAACACATTTTTTTCTGAAAAAAGCGGTTGTTTTTTTCAGCATTCAAACACACCATGTAATTCCCTAATCTTTTAGCTACACAACACTATTTTTCAACATAATCTCCATTCAATGCTACGGCTTTACGCCACCTTGAAGTGAGGGCCTGTATGCCTGAACGGTACCATTCCACTGGTTGATGTCGGAGCCAACGTCGTGCTGCATCAATAACTGCTTCATCATCCGCGTAGTGCGTCCCATGGTGAACAATTGTGATAGCACTACCAACAGAGATGTCAAGTACAGCAGCGAGGTGTTTGATTGTAATCCGTCGATCTGCTCGAATGAGAGTGTTCGCATGTTTCGACATTGCAGGAGTCAGAGCTGTGCACGGCCGGCCAGCTCGCGGGAGATCAGACAGTTTTGCTTGACCTTGCGGCGATGATGACACACGCTTTGCCCAACGACTCACCGTGCTTTTGTCCACTGCCAGATCACCGTAGACATTCTGCAAGCGCCTATGAATATCCGAGATGCACTGGTTTTCCGCCAAAAGAAACTCAATCACTGCCTGTTGTTTGGAACGCACCTCCATTGTAGACGCCATTTTAACAGCTCACTATAGCGCTGTAACCTATCGGACGTCAATGAAACTATACGAGACGAAGCGGAAATGTTTGAAAATGTTCCACAAGAAATGTCCAGTTTTTTCAACCAAAATTGGCCGAGAAAAAAAATGTGTTGCATTACTTATTGAACTCCCCTCGTATGTAGATTGATAAACTTTTTTCCACCTTTCAGAACAGTTTTAACATTTACAGTATCCCATCACTTACAAATTAACTCAATAAAATTTGTTATCCCTTTCCAATTTGATATCTTTTCTTTGGGTTCTCTCAGTGCAGCCACAGTACCATAATTGAAAATGTTAAGAGCTAATTTCACTGCTCTATCATATTTTAATAAGTTGTCCTTTTCAAGAGCATGATATGTTATGGCATTGTAGTCAGTAAAGATAATAAAAGCCTGAAAAGATATTTCCTCCAGGGGGTTCAGAATTATATCCCTCATAAATGAAAAAAATTCTTTAGTGTTGATATTTTTAACAGGCAAGATATGTGCGATATCTAAGTAGTTTGGTATCCAAAGTATGCACCTTAAAAACTTATGCACTAGATGCACATAAAGAAGTTCCTTCTGCCTGACTAACAGTATTACCACACTTACAATCTAATTGGGGCTTCAAGTGGATTTCATCTATAAGCAAGAGTACAGTTTGATCATCTTTCAAAAATAAGGCTTTTTTTTTTTTAGAGATATAATCTAAAAACCTAGCTGTTAATGGGAGATGTGGAAAGATTGTGACCCGTAAATTAATGATTTCCATGAATATCTCACTCCCGACTTCTTGATTAACCCCTTGTGCTCTGATTTGACCTTGAGCTCGCAGGGCCAGAAGTTTCTATTTAAATGGAAGAAAAATTTTTCGATAGACAGTGCAATAAACAACATGAAAAAAACCCCACTATATATTAAGATATTTGTTTGAAATTTTTACAGGGTATTAATTAGATATTAGTTTACATTTTTATTAATCAGAAAAGGTATGATAAATTTTTAAGCATTCAGGTACTTCACCCACCTCAAATTTCTCACATTGCCATGTAGTTTCACTACGTTTACCTTTTTTTGTGCAAACTTTGCATAACCTTGTAGGATTTTTTTTCTTTCTTGTTTCGGGAATGTGTACAGGAAAGTGTGCCCATGTTTTGGCTGTAACCTGATAGGGGTTTCTGCTGCAGACACCCTTCCTCTTATTTTGTAGTTTGGGAGCTGTACGTTCTCTAGAAGTTGTTCCGCGAGATCAAGACGAAATGCTGTAAAATGATTTTTTTTTGTTTTTTCAGTCACTTTATTATAGATGATGAAAACGTTAAATAATGCAATATCCATCATATAGAAAAACATTTTTCTATATCCCTTTAGAAATTTTCTCATGATTGGAAAACAAGCTAAAATTTGATCATGACGATCTACACCACCCATTCCATTATTATATTCTGTCACACAAAGCAGTTTCAAAACATTTTCTTCTTCACGTGTTTCATTACCTTTTTTCTTTCCTTTCTTCCTTTTCTTTCCTGTATCAATCATTTGGATCCCTTTATGTTTAGACGAAAGCATATAAACATCTTTACGATCATGCCATTTCAGAGCGAACAAACCATGGCTAGATTTTCTCACAGCTTCTCCTTTTTTGAGTTTTTTGTTTATTAGTTCTTTAGGCATTTTTTTCTGTTACTTCTTACAGTTCCCAAAGTATTCGTTTTTCTTTTGCTTAGTTCTGCAAATAGCGATGATGATGAGTACCAGTTATCCAAATATAAAGTATAACCTTTATCTAAAATATCCTCAGCTAATTGAAGAACTACATTTTCGCTTGCAGTGAAATTGCTTTCAATATCATGATCATCACCCGTATAAATTTTAAATTTTAGGCAGAAACCAGATTTGGATTCACATAATTTATAAAATTTTATGCTAAAACGCGCACGTTTAGAAGGGTTGAACTGAACATATGAAAGACGACCTTTGAACTTCATGAGACTTTCGTCTATAGCTACATCTTCTTCCGGGATATAAACATTTTTAAATTTATTATTTAGAAAATTCACAACACTTCTAACTTTGCTTATTTTGTCATCAGTGTCGGACGACTGGTTATCTGAAAAATGTAGGAATCTCGAAATCAGGAGAAACCTTACATATGACATAGTTTGGCTGTAAATAGGAGTATGTATTATCCCCCTTTTAGACCAATTCATTTTCACATTCGGTTTTTTTTACTTAAGGCAAAATATGCTTTCAGTTCATCAACATTTGTTTCAAACCATAAATCGTCATATGTTTTCTGTTTATACGCTTGGCTATCGAAACATTGTTTGGCGTATTTATTGGTTTCGGAAGCAATCATTTCCCAAAATGAATCTGGCAAAATTACAGAAAACACATCTAAAGGTCGAGGATTTGATCCTAAATTTCTGTAGACCACTGCATTGATACAGGGAATGTTTTGGAACACGTGAATACCTGGATTATTGTCTTCATCGTTCCATATCCACTCACCTCCGTCAATTTTTCTTTTCTTGGAGGTGGACGGCTGATCAATATCAATATTTTCATCATTATTTTCAGATTCTGAATAAGACGACTGTGATGATAAAGAATTGAATATTTCATCTTCATCTGAATCGTTTCTGAATCGTTACTTTCACATAAATATCTATCAATCTCCGACGAAGACACTTGCTTCCGACTGCACATGGCGAAGTTCGAAACGAGAATGCATTAAATTCTGTTCGATTTTTGTGCCACCTATTGAAGTTATTTAAAAACTATAAAGTGTATATGAAAGAGAAAGAGATACAGAATGGTAAACAATCGCCATCTCTTGTTAAAATAGAAAAATAAAACGGCAGTGGAAACTGAAACTTCAGAACGAGTCAGACTCGTGGTCTAGCGATAAGGCACTTGAACCAGACAACGAGTCAGACTTGTGGTTAATAGCCAAGGGGTTAAAGACACTTGCACCACTAACAAACCGCCTATTTTTCTGTGAAGACTATTCAATTATGTTGAATTAGAAGCAGTTAATGAAATTATGAATATTACATGAATATAAGCAGTTCATTCTGTTCAACTAAAGTTTAAAGAAAATCCTATGTACATGCTCTACCGCACACTGATTCGTTCCAAGTTGGACTACAGCTGTTTCATTTACTTCACGGTGAAAAAATCAATGCTACGAATGCTCGATGTCACCCCTCATTTGGGTATTCGGATAGCCACAGGATGTTTCTCACACACTAATGCTAAGATCAACACAGAATTAACAAAATCTACATCAGAATAACAGCACCATGTGCAAATCGTGTTAAGGCACACAGCCCAAATATAAATTAAAATGCCCAAGGATTAAACTTATAATTAAGGACCAAAGTTATGTATGGAATATACACTGGCGGGAAAGAAAATCCCAACACCACGAAGGACTTGTGCTAGATGAATGAAATTTGGACAGTATATTCAGCTATGGTTTTTATTCAATTGGTTCAAGTTTCAAGATTACAACTTATAGGGGGCGCCACCAGCGCCACCCTGTACATGGTGAAAAGCACGGACTGTAGTACCGCTATAGTCGCCGCGCTGGTCTATGCAGGCCTGCACACATGCATGCATGCGGTCGTAGAGATGCCGAATGTCATTTTGTGGTATAGCATTCCATGCCTGTTGTATCTGGATGGTCAGATCAGCGATAGTTGTTGCTGGTTGTGGAAGAGCCCTGACACGGCATCCGACCATGTCCCAGACGTTCTCGAAGGGCGACAGATCTGGTGATCGTGCTGGCCATGGTAGGATGTGGACACCCTGAAGGGCACGTTGGCTTGCAGCGGCAGTGTGGGGTCCAGAGTTATCCTGTTGGAACAGCCCCCCTGCATACGAGCCATGAATGCAAGCACAATAGGTTCAACAACCATCCGAATGTAAACATTTGCCGTCATGGTGACTGGGATAACCACCAGGGGGGGGGGGGGTCATGCTGTCGTAGGAAATCCCTCCCCATACCATAATGGCCATTATGCTAGTATACTGACGGCGGATACAGCTTGGTAACAGGACTTCCCCACTCCTCCTCCTGACCCTTGTGCGACCATCACTCTGACCCAGACAGAAACGATTTTCATCCGTGAAGACCATAGACTCCATTCTGCCCTCCAAGTCGCTCTGGCTTGATACTGCTGAAGATGTGCCGCACGGTTTGAGGGTTAAGAGGCAAACATGTCACAGGGCACCTGGAGTGGAGGTTCCTGGCCAGGAGGCGGTTCTGAATTGTGCGTGGAGTGATGTTGGGTGCCACAGCATACCCGAATATCCGCTGCAGATGCTGTCTCCAATTTGCCACAGCCATCCTACAGATGCGCCGGTCAACCCTGTCTCCAGTGGCCGGGGGTCGTCCAGATCCTGATCTCCTGGTAATCCTGCCAACAGTTGTACACAGTGGCAACGTCTCGTCCCATGCGTTCTGCAATAGCACGGAACGAAAGTCAACCCTCGCGAAGGCCCGCTACACGTCCTCATTCGAATTGGGTTAGCTGCCCATATTCACGTCGCAGTTGCCTTCGAGGCATGTTTTTACATACTCTATCCACAAGTGTCTGAAGTGACACAGACGTGCGTCTGATCTCCTTTATATCTGTCATTGGAATGTCTCATTTGCATGTACAGGGTGGCGCCCCCTGTAAGTTGTAAACTTGAATCAATTGAATAAATACCATAGCTGAATATACTGTTCAAATTGCATTCATCTAACACAAGTCCTTCGTGGTGTTGGGATTTTTTTTATCTGCCAGTGTATGATTGCATTAAGGATTAAAAAAAGTAGTCATTACCTAGACGGTGTGGGGGGGAAATATATATGCTGAGGAAAACATGATATACTGTTTCAAAGCTCTACGGAAATTAGAGTAGGGCTCCGCAGTCCGGATGCCAGGTATTTAACTTCTATGTGAGACAAATTTTACGTCCAAAACTATGACGGGATCAAGTATTTATATTGACCCGGCCTGTCTGGTTGGATAGGTATGCCTATCCATATTTAAACGTATATCGAAAGTGGGAGAAACCAAAGTTGTGTATTTAAGGATTTGTAAACAAAAGCTCCAAGTTATACCATTTAGATCTGGTGTACCGTTAGGGCTTATTTATTGGTAGAAATATGATTAACAATGCCTTTATATGATGATATACCAATGTATGAATTTTCAGTCTACAGGCTTTCTTTTTAGAAGGCGTTGTTATTGCACATAATGAAAACGTAGATAAGGCAGCAAGAAACTCAATAAATTCATTACTAGGTACACCAATAAAATCGGTTCCCGAATACCTCTTTCCAATAATTTTTAAGAAACTTTTACGTCGGTGGCAAAAGTCATGCTAAAATCATTATGCAAGCTGCAGGAAATTAAACATCAGTCATAATAATTAGAAAATGGTCTTTGGAGGATTTTTTCACGCCATTACCTCCCATATTGATGAATAAATAGAGAAAAATAGTAAAAAAATTTCACGGCCTGGACTCGAACCAGTGACCTTCGGGTTACCGTCCCTATGCTCTAACCACTAAACCACCGTGGACATGGAAGCTGTCGCTATCAAACATGTCCTATGTGCGTAGGTTAAAAGGCTGCTCCTTGTTCGCAAGCCAGGACTATGTTTACTATTAAATGGCGAATAATAATTGGAAAATGGTCTTTCGAGGATTTTTTCACGCCATTGCCTCCGAAAATGCTGAATAAATAGAGAAAAATAGTAAAGAAAATTCTATCTCCATTTCCATTTCTCTAACCAGTCCAAAAACTTATTAAGAAACCAGTATTTTTCATCATCAATGTTAATAGTTAAAGGCTCTTGAAATATATTTCTCATATCTTCTCCTATATATGGGTTTCTCATATTCATTATACAGCACCACTGAGATATTAGTCTGATATAATCAGCAGTTTCTCTGAAAGAAAGCAAATCTTTTGTTTTCCCCATTTCTATTAATGCTTCAATCACGTATTCATTAAAAATTTGTAACACTAATCTTATATTCTGACGATCTAAACTAGTTGGACAAAGGGCTTTAGAAGTTAAGCCATATGCAAACTTCACCAAGTTTCCATGTTCAAAAGCATAGAGCTTTCTAAAAGTTTCAAACGATGCTATTCTTTTAGTGCAATGATCGTCGAAATCAATATATATCATTACGCTGGTTTAACCAATTATTCCGTATGCACTTTAAAATTTGGACTGCATCTAAAATATAAAAAAGTGGCCTTGATGAATCGCAAGGATGATTGTACACTATACTGAGCTTCGGAGAAGAAAAGAAAGGTAATGCTATACCATTAATTGCATTATTATCAGATGTCACACAAATCACTTTAAATCCAATGTGTTCTAAACCTATGATAACTTTTTTAATTATAACAAATAGTTCTTCTGCGATGATGTTTTGTAGAGGCAGTATATGGGCAACATCTTTGTATAAAGATAAGAAACTCTGCATCATAAAAACATATGCACTAGTAGCACATTTATCACTTGTGTATGCATTTCCGACAATATTCCCTCCCTTAAAGTCTAAACATGCTTTTATGTGAATTTCATCAATCATGAGTGATACGGTATGATCTTTAGATTGTAAATTTTGAAATCTTTCGTTTATGTAAGATAGAAAATGTTCATCAAATTGTTCAAGCAGTGGATTCAAACTGAAACTGGAGCAGACTCGTCTAATACTAGTAATATTAGGATGAGGCAATATGATATGAACTAAATTTCTTAAAAATTTGTACGCATGAGAAGAAATGTATTGCAGCAAACTTGCAAAAATATTAAAAAATATACATTATATCCTTAGTTATATTTGATGTTCTTTATAAGCAGAAGTTGTTCTAAAATAAAATTAAGAACACAGTCCATTAACTTCAGGTAAAAGCCTTTTCAGTAAATTTAACAGTTCAGATGTGACATCAATAAGTGTTTTGATTGACTGATCAGAATTTTCTTCCCCAAGGGTCTCCACAGTTTGCAAAAGTTTCTCCAGATCATTACAATTATTTAGTTTAAAAGGAATGTTAAACTCACCAATTTTTTAACCATAATATTATTCATAAAACCAGTAACATTCAATGATTCATCAATAAAAACTGATCTGTAAATGGCTGGTGCAGGATCCAACTTCAAATCCATAAATAATATGGAATCCAGTTTATAGTCCAACACACTGCACATATCTGAAATGGTCACAAATTTCAAACAATCTTTCAATTCCTTTATGTTTGTAAATGAGCGAGCATTATCATTCGATTTGGTTGTAATGCTCTCTTGAATTGCTTTCTATACGCTCTCGCTTTTTCCGTGGAGTTTCTCGGGGAGTATTTGACTGTTGTTTGGACATGTAAGATGGGCATCCAGGAAGAATAGTTGGCACAGTATCAGCTCTTAAGTCTCGGGTACTTCAATAATGATTCTATCCAGTTTGCCTGTACGCTACTCATAATAGGAAGTCTTCCTTATAATATCTTGGGTAGTGAAATGTAATTCACAAACCTGAAAATTATAATAATTAACTATTAATACACAGTAATATAGCTGACTTATTTTTCATTGTTTCCACTAATATCTAGTTTTTCTGACTGTTAAATTATTGTTTTTTTCATTTCATTTTTTTGAAAAACATAATACATATTTTTTGAAAAACATAAAACCATATTAAGATTCACCAATTTGTAAATTCCAATTTTTTATTGTTTTAGTTATATAAGAGTTAAATTAATCTTAGTGTATATATCAAAATATCAGTGTAAAGTATTATTGACTTATTTAATCATTGCCTACATTCGTTTATACTTATATAGCACTAGGTACTTCATGAAACAGTACCAGCGTAAAGAATACATTGAAGTTAACATTAATCTAAATTATTAATCCCAGCGTGTAGTATAATGAAACTTTTAATTTTTATTTAATTTTTATCCCCAAATATTCAGTCCAATGTCGAAAATTTGATAATCTAACCATACATGATCCCGTGGGGTATTGTTGTATAACAAATCATTAAATAAATAAATTTATCTAAGCATTTACATCATACGTTAATGCCGAATTTAAAAAATAAAATTTATTATTTTACTTCATAGTTATAAATCCTCTATTTTGCCCTTAATAACAACATCATTTCTTCATCAGAACCAAGAAAATATTTGATATTACGAATAAAGGCCTAACAAAAACTTAAGCTTCTTTCACCTGATTTCTTATCATTCAAATATACTTAAAGGTGACACTGAAACATTATAACTACTTATAAAAAAAAGAAACCTAATTATTAAGCTTTATGCAAGCTTTATTAATAAATCTTTCTCCAAGTTTTGTTTGATCCCCTATGACCTAACAAGTGAGAATCATGGGCCATTTCTATCAATTTGACTCTAACATCCTCTCCTACCCATATTTTTAATTTTCTCTTTCCCCGATGCGATTTTCCTATATGGTATACTGAAAAAGAATATTTACCCTTGAATTCTCCATAACGACGAAATCTTTCCAGCCGATAGCGTGGATCTATTTCTTCCGAAGTTCAATGTCACGCGGAAATTTAAAACTGAAACCTGGGGTCCAGTCTTGTAATTTCCATACACCCAGCTGCAGAACAATGATTAGGCATCGCAGATAGAAAATGTGCGATAGACAGTATTAAAATGTAGATTAAAAGTCAATATTGATATTGCACAAGCGATCAACACGAAGTCTAGCAAGCAAATCAACAGGGGATTGCTGCAGCTGGGGAAGACCATGCAGGGCAGGGTTGGACGCCTCTTTCTGACGCCACACGAATTCCGGCCCTTCGTTGGAAGGCCTGAAGATAACTGAAGGTGATGATCAGAGGCGATCACTCAACCGCTGAGCCACCGAGGCCGATTGAAAAAACATGTTGATTGGAAGTCATGATTCTCCCTTAGCCACCTAGTTGCAATCTCAACACGTTTCTTCTTATGTTCAGCAGTTAATGGTGGAATTTGTTATTTTTCTGTAGGTGAAGCCTTGCTTTGCTATTTCTCTTTGTATTGTTTTCACAGAGACCGTCAAATTGCAAGCCTTCTTGATTTTGCTAGCTGTGACTGTTTCAGCATGTCCTGATAACCTACGGATTTCTATCTTAATTCTGGTTTTCATTCTTTTAGTTAAAGTAAACGTGCATCCTCTTTTTTTTCTTGGGCTTGTCTTAATCATTGCTGGCAATTCTGTGTACTGAACTTTTGGGTAACTTGAGATCACATGCAATTTGCCGGATCCCTCTACCCTCTTTATGCAACTCCTTTACTTTGTCTATAATGGCTTTGCAATACAGGTTAAGATGAAATAAATGCTTCATCTGCACTTCCTTAATACTCCTCTCCTACCTAGAAACAAGTGGAATTGCTCATTTTTTATTTAAATGAGTGTCCACATGTTGGTGTCCCATCCAATTTTATTTAAACTGATTTTTCATTTGTTTTTAAATAATTGTAATACAATTTTGAAAAATAACTTGTTGGAAAATGTTAACTAGGAATGATATGGTTATCTTCATGATATTTTTATCCCAGGTCTTTTTATTATAATTTGTGTGTTCACAAAATAGTGTCCACTAGTGTGGTTATCAGACCCTTTGATGAATCTTGAAAAGGGCAGGGTAATTTGATGGGAAAAAAGGGCAGTTGCTTATCTAAAAGGGCAGTAACCTATTTAAATGGCCATAAATATATATGTATACATTGTAGTATAAATGAAAGTGCCTGACATAATAGGCAATAAACAAATTAGTCCAGAATAGATTTTTAAATGTTATTTTATTGATACAATATTTACAAACATTAATAAATGGAAATTTTGAGGAAATTTTATATATATATTTTTCTATCTGCTTATTGCCCTAAATTTCTTTTTATTCCACTTGCGGCTTGCAATTGATTTTATATTCGGCCAGTTCACTTCTTCAACATTTAATTTAATATTTAAAATTTGATTTAGTCTTTCATTTCCTAAACTTGATCGTCTATCATTTTTAATTAGTTTTAAATGACTAAATAAACGTTCAACCTCAGCAGAAGAAAGAGTTAGAGTAATTGCTACAGAATAGAAAAACGTAAGTAATGGAAAAAGGTTCCTCAAAGATTCTGACTGACTTGATGTTCTGTCCAATAATAATTTTGACAGGAATGGTAAACTTGATTTCCCACCATTGTTCATAGGAATATCAATATTTTTGAACCATTGCTGCCATTGTGACCATTCAGTTATAACCTTTTCTGTCTGATCTTCATCCATTTCAAAAAATTTGGCAAGATTTGAAATTTCTTCTTCCTTATAAAGGATAGGTAGTGCATCCATTATTTGAGAATGTTGAACAGGAAGATTTAACACAGCTAGATTTGAAATTATATCCGGGTTTTCAAACCTTCGCTTCAAGTTATTCTCTAGCGTCTTTATAAAAGGTAATTTTACTTTCTCCTCAAAATCTTTTTCACAAGAATTCATAGTTTTTATTAAAAATTCATGTTTCAGTACATTTTTTTTCCCACATTCCAGGCACTGTTTTTCTTTGCTTTAATAAATTCAAAACTACATTTAATGATGGTTCCACAGTAGATAAATCAATTTCATTACCTTGAAATATCACCCCTCCGTGGGCACTACCTTGACGTGGTGGAGGGGCTTGAGTGCCTCGGTGACGCTAAGGGCTATGCTGGATCGGGTCACCCATGCCAGACAGGCCTTAGCAGAGAGGCCAGACTAAATGTGTCCGGTCGGTTGTGGACCCTCCCAAAGGGACCGGTGCTCGCAATGCAGGCATGTTTTTGACATGGCCTCCATTGCGACCAGTACGTCCACCTGCGTGTTTGCCGTGCGCAGCGACCCTACTTCTGGGGAAAGGGGGATCCTGGTGGTTGAGGGAAGGCTTTCCGGACCAACACACCACTTTGGCCCCTGCTTCTCGGAAGGATGGGTGGTCTGGATGAGCCCGTCCAGATCAATCGGCTGGTCGTCGCTCCTTGGAGCTTCGGCCATAGGGTTAGGCGCTGCCTATGTCCTCCTCGTATCTCTGGTGCCAATGTGCATCCCCTTGTTGGGCTCGGTGGTGGGTGGGGAGCGAGGGAGATGAAAATTTCTCATACTTAATATGGGCAAAAATAAGAATGTTAATTTAAAACCAAAGAACGATTGTGAAGAGAGAACGAGCCGTAGGCCTCCAAAGAATCCGAAGTTTTTGGAGATGAAATTAGCAAGTGGGGAGTCGTTTAAGACCATCTCCCCATTTCTAATTTCAAAAGAACTGAAACGACTCGTTGGGGATATCAAACACGTAAAGAGACTGTTTAATGGCCAGCTATTGATAGAGGTATTTAAGGATAAACAAGCTACCACCCTTTTATCCTTGAAAAGGTTTGCAGGGAAAGCCGTTTCGGTTTCTGCCCACGCAACCTTAAATTATAAGAAAGGTGTTTTCACGTGCCAGGACTTGGAAGGAATGGGGGATGAGGAAATCATTGCCGAATTGGATGATCAATCTGTTGTTGACATTCGCCGGATCGCTCCAAGGAGGAATGGTGTTCCTCATCCTACTCATTCCTTCATTGTTACCTTTGAGGGAACAGTTTTGCCTGATACTATCTATATCGGCTATATCCACTGTCACGTGAGACCCTTTATCCCCAACCCGTTGCGATGCTTCCAATGTCAGAAGTACGGCCACACGAGAACAAACTGTCATTTTAATGCTGTTTGTTGCAAGTGCGGCCTGCCCGGACATGAGATGGAAGACTGTTCAAACGAGTTCCGGTGTTGTAATTGTAAGGGAGCCCATTCTGCCCTTTCAAGAGACTGTCCTATTTGGCGGAAGGAAAAGAAAATCCAAGAGGTTCGTGTCCTTGGGGGTTTGTCTTTTCCCGAAGCACGTAGGCAGGTTGAACGGAATGAAGTCCGAAATTACGCATCTGTAGTGAAGAGTCGTCCTTCTGTTGTGACAGTTGGTACCATGACAGATTTACGTACTGCAGATTTTTCCTGTGGAACTTCCACCCCCACAGAACCACCTGCTAGCGTTAGTCGGACTTCGAATTCCATCATACAACCAGGAACTCCTCCAAAAACTTCGGAGAGAGAAGATGGGAAGAAACGCTCGTCAGAGGCGTCACCTTCCTCTGACCCCTCCAAAAAACGTGTTGTAGAGACTACACCAACTTCTCCAGTTTTGGGGGGAGGGCCAGACTTCCCTTTAAACGTACAGATATCTCCTATCGAGGAGATGGAGTTATCTCGGGAGTTTAATCCTACTTCTTAAAACCTTCATCATGGCACTATTGCAATGGAACCTTAATGGATTCTTTTGTCGCTTAGAAGACCTAAAGCTCTTAGTCAATAAGTTCTCCTTCTCCTTATTGGCTTTGCAAGAAACGTTCCTCTTGCCATCTCAGTCTCCTACCCTAAAAGGATTTAATTTTATTAGGAAGGATTATACTTCGGGAAATAAAGCCTGTGGTGGTGTTGCCATCTTAGTTCAAAGATCTTTGCCTTTTACTGCCATTAATTTAAAATCTAACCTTCAGGCAGTAGCAGTTAGAGTCTTATTCAAAGATCTCTCACCTCTAACTGTTTGTTCACTGTATCTACCTCCAGATCAATATACGGACGAAACATCTTTGTCATCTCTGCTCCGTGAACTCCCAAGCCCCTTTCTTATTCTGGGGGATTTTAACGGCCATAATCCCATTTGGGGGTCTATAAAGCTCTCTGAGAGAGGATATATGATAGAGAAAGTTTTGAATGCTTTTAACGTCAATTTGTTAAACAATGGCTCTCCAACATTCCTCCACTCAGCCAATGGCTCTCTGTCATGCATAGATCTATCTATATCCTCTTCATCTTTTACACCTAACTTAGCCTGGAGCGTGTTTTCAGATTTACATGGCAGTGATCATTTCCCGATTAGTATTTCTCTGAGTTCTTCTTCTTTTTCCAACTCTTTACCACGTTGGAAATTGGATAAAGCAGACTGGCAGGTCTTCCAATCCCATCTACAGTTTGAGAATAAAACACCCTTTCCATCTGTAGATGAGGCTGTGGAGGATTTCACTTCCCGCATCCTTCATGCGGCAGAAGAATCCATTCCTAAGTGTAAATCCTCGTCCACGAAAATCCCAGTGCCATGGTGGAATGAAGAATGTGCCCTAGCGGTTCGAGAACGTAAGCGAGCTCTCCGCATTTTTTCCGCACAACCCACTCTTGAGAATCTTATTACTTATAAGAAAAAAAGGGCCAATTGTAAATTAATCATTTCCAATAATAAGAAACTCTGTTGGAGAGATTATATCTCCTCCATTAATAAAAACACTCCTCTTCAAACAGTATGGAACATGATTAGGAAAATAAATAGGAAAAGACTCCCGGATAACCTCCCTTCACTCATAGAAAATGGTCATACATACTTTGACCCGAAAGACGTAGCTAATATCCTCGGAAGGGCATTTGCTGAGGTTTCACAAATAAAACATTACTCAGCCTACTTCCAAAGACAAAAACGTATCGAAGAATCGCATGCTATAAATTTTAAATCTGGAAACCTCGAAAAATATAATTTCCCGTTTTCTTTACGGGAACTGCATTATGCTCTTCGTTGCTCCAGAGATTCTGCGCCAGGCCCGGATGGAATCTTATACGCTTTCCTGAAACATCTCACGAGGGAAGTTTATGATCACCTTCTCTTGTTATACTACTACATTTGGTCATTAGGAGAGATTCCAACTGCGTGGAGAGAAGCAATTGTTATTGCTATCCCAAAACCAAATAAAGACCACTCTTGCCCTTCAAACTATCGACCAATTGCGTTAACCAGCTGTCTGTGCAAAGTCTTGGAAAGGATGGTCTCTGTCCGATTTATGTGGTACCTAGAAAAAAACCACCTGTTGTCTAGGTTTCAGTGCGGTTTCCGCAAATCCCGCTCAACTGTTGATCACCTTGTACGGTTGGAGCATGAAGTTCATTTTGCACAGAGACATAGACAACATGTCGTAGGGGTTTTCTTCGATCTGGAAAAAGCCTACGATACAACTTGGAGGCATGGGATAGCAATACTTTTGCGCAAATACGGCCTTACAGGACATCTTCCCTCTTTCCTGTGTAATTTCATGGCGAATAGAACCTTCCGAGTTCGCGTTGGGTCAACACTCTCAGACCCTTTTACGCAGGATAATGGAGTCCCACAGGGAAGTGTGCTGAGTCCCTCCCTTTTCCTCATTGCTATTAATGAGGCTTGTTTACAACTTCCATCTACTGTGAACTACTCCCTGTACGTCGATGATATCGCCATTTACTGTCGAGGGTCCTCAATGTTTTTTATTGAGCGTCAACTGCAAATGGCCATCAACAAGCTTGTTACCTGGAGCAACGGAGTAGGCTTCAAATTTTCACCCCAAAAAACAAGGGCCGTCCACTTTTGCTTTTTAAGAGGCCTCCATCCAGACCCGGAACTAACTCTTTATGGATCCCTGATCTCAGTGGTGGACTCCCACAAATTCTTGGGTCTGACTTTTGATAGGAAACTATCATGGCTCCCACATCTTCGTAATTTAAAAGCGAGATGCTTACAAGCCATGAATGTTTTGCGCTCTATTTCCGCTACCAAATGGGGCGCGGATAGGAAGATGCTCTTATTTTTATACGGCTCCCTAGTTAGATCTAAATTGGACTACGGAAGTATTGTATATGCATCTGCTTCAAAGAGCACCTTGAAGCTGTTAGATCCCATTCATAATCTAGGCATAAGAATTGCCACAGGAGCTTTCCGTACAAGTCCGGTAGAGAGCCTTTATGCGGAGGCTTCTGAGCCCCCATTATGGTTTAGAAGAGCCAAACTCCTCCTTAAATATGCTCTTCGTATATATGGTGAAAGTCTGCACCCAGCTTTTGCCTGTTTATATGATAAACCTAGTATTCCTTCCCCTTCTACCTTTAGAAGCATAAACAATATGCTCAAAAATCTTTTGGAGAGCCTGAACCTTTCATTTCCGGTCATGCATAGCCGAGAGGTCAGAGATGTTCCACAGTGGATTCTCCCCCAACCAGATATAAATTACCACTTGTTTGCTGGGAAAAAATCTAATTTTATGGAAGCTGAAATTAAGACACTTTTTAGGAATTTTTTAGAGTCCCTCCCTGATGGTTTCCATATATACACAGATGGATCCAAATCAGAGGACGGAGTTGGCTGTGCGTTCCTTATTGATAATTTGGTATTTTCCTATCATGTGCCAAACGAATTTTCCATTTTCTCTGCGGAATTGTTAGCTATAGCCAGAGCGTTAGAGTTCTCTTTTAATTATCCAAATTCCAACTTTTGGATTTTCTCAGATTCCCTGAGCGCCTTGCAATCCTTGGAGTCATTCAATACAGACAACCTTTTTGTTATAAGAATCCAGGAATATCTTTATTACCTGGATATCCAAGGTACCAAAATTTATTTTGTCTGGATCCCTAGCCATATGGGTATCCAGCAAAATGAACGGGTCGACAAGGCGGCAAAAGACGCTATTACAGATTTACCTATCTCGGACCTACTGTCAATCCCCGAACATTTGTTCCCGGTCATCTACAAGAGACTTTTATCTTCTTGGCAGGAATCTTGGCCTCTTAACCCAGCGAATAAATTGTATGAAATAAAGCGTGCCATCACACCGTGGTCCATACCTTGTCTAACAAACAGGCGAGAAGATGTTGTTCTTACTCGGCTTAGGATTGGTCACAGTCGTCTTACTCACGGCTATTTATTAAGAAAGGACCCAGCTCCATTGTGCTCCTGTGGAGCAAGGCTGACTATTAAACATATTCTCATACAGTGCCCTTTACACACTAATTTACGACGCTCATTAGGGCTGAATTATTCACTAGATTTTTTATTGGGGAACAACCCTATGATTTTTAAAAAAGTGTTTCTATTTTTAAAAATTATTCATGTTTTTAAATTCATTTAGTCATCCTTTTATTGTTTTTGCATTGTATATATCTGACCATTAAGCGTATGTTTTACTTTACTTTATTTTATTTAGTGCCCTTTACACACTAATGATTTACACTGCCCTATATTGATATGTCATATTATGGGAGAACCATGGGAAAAAAGTCTGTTTCTAAATTTATTAGTGATTTTTAGTGATTTCTAAAATCCTCATAGTCATATTTTTTATTGTTTTTTAATCTTTATCATTCACGTTTTTATGAATGTTTTTCATCTAATTCCTTTTTTTTTATGGGGTTTATAAACTGGTTTTTAAACTTTCTGTCGGGCGCAAAATGGCCATAGCAGCCGACGCCCTAAAATTCCAACCAACCAACCAACCTTGAAATATCAAAGACAATATGGTCAAACTTGGTAATATGTCGCCTAGCATTGCTAAGCTTCGTACAGTTAATTCGCTTTGAAGCCATTTAGCCAAGCCTTTTGCCTCGGATTGTCTCTGCCTAGAATGATCACTGGAAATACTAGCATTTTCCAAGTCCTCTGTCAAAATTTTGAACCCTTTCAAAATTGTTACTACATTTTTTTCATGTGATAGCCATCGATGGTGCATGGCTTTTGGTATTTTGAAATGGGGCTGATTATAGATATCTTGAAGTGATTTTAACGTTGCTGCTGATACAGTTGAATATTCATAGAACTTAAACAATGCTAAAAGCCCTTCAGACAATTTGTCCAGCAATGGAATTTTCTTAAAAGAATCTCTGCAAGCTAAAGCCAGTCGGTGATCATGGCAATGCATGAATATCAAAGGTCCCATATCAGCTTTTAAAAGTGCAGCTGCTCCTTTCTTGCAACCTGAAAGGCTAGTTGCACCATCTGAAGTGAGATTTGTGCATTTTTTTGGATCTAAATCATACTTCTGTAATACAGCAATAATCTCTCTTTTTAAATCCTCTCCTGTTGATCGTGTTAGTTCTACATCAGATAAAAATTTCATTTTTGCTGTTCCATCTACTGACACATATTTCACGATAACACCTAAATTCTTCGTTGTGGAAACATCTGAAACCTCATCTAATGTCAAACTATATGTGCAACTTTCTTTGTGTTCTGGTAAGAAGGATTCGTAAATGCTATCACTTAAATCTTCCAGCAACTCATGTATTATACATATTTTGAGATGATTTTCTAAGAGGAAGAAGAGATTCTGATCCAGTGGTAATGGCCAAATTTACCAGTGATGAGAATTCCTGTAATGCATGATTATGTAATGCAATATATCTGACAATTTCCATCATGCTTTCGGTGCATAATATATCTTTTTTAAGCCTTTCTTCATCAAAATGATTCAAATTTTGTGACTCAAATTCCAATTTAAGAGAATTTTTATGCTGAAAACTATGCAAGTGTTCTTTTACCTTGTCTTTTCTTAGACATCTGTACCCCTCAGTCACCCATATTCCTCGACCATTACGGGAAATACTATTATGTTTTTGACACAGGGCACAAAAAAGAGAATATTCTGAGCCCTCAGTTTTAACTTTCAACCAAGAATAGTTCAGTTCTAAGACAGAAATTAAATTTGTTTTGTGCTTTGATTCACATCCATTTGTTTCTTTGTTGAAAGCTTGATTCTCTTCTTCATCAGAAGAGAGATTAATTTCATTAGACTGGCAGGACTGGTCAGGTATTTGTGATGGTAGGGGTGCATTTATGGAGTTGAGGTTTAAATCTTCATTATAGGCATCAAGGATACTTTTATGGGCATTTTCAGCTCTTTCATTTTCATGGCCTGGAAGATTTCTGTCAGAATTTTCATTCATTTTTCCTTCTGGTTGAATACTTGGCACATCTCTGCGGGCTTTCCTAAAATATAATTATAATATGCTATTTATATGGAATTATTATAACAGTAATAATAAGAGAACGATGTGGACATCCAGTTGTTGTCCCTTGCGAAAGCAGATGCGATTAACCCTGAGCTTCTAATCCTAATAAAAATTACATTACCTCAACCTAAATTAAAGAAGAAATAGTCAAATCCACGGTTCCCACAGAAAATCTATATCTCATTTCCCTGACTATCTCTGACATCGACCAAATGTATGTAACTGGCAGGAAGAGAGTAAAGAAGGAATATGCTGAGCTACAACGAAGAATAAAAAGCTTATGCATAAAATTTGTTTAAATATAATTGCTAGTGCTTAAATTAATTGTGTTCAAATAAACTGTAATCGTCATTTGATAGATTGAATCAGATATAATATACTCTGAATAGTTGCAATTATCATCATGAGTAAATAATAACTTTTTTATTTCAGCTGTGCCATTTTTTCCTATTTTACCACTGGTGCCATTTTTTCCAGTGCCATTTTTACCGTGCCATTTTTACCGATCACCACCCTGCATATCTCATCCCCGCATCCACATTTGTCAGCGACAAAAATCGCGTATCCACATAATTCAAATTAGGCCTAACCCTTATTTCATGTCCGCTTCCATAATAGCAAGCGACGAAAATTGCATGTCTACATTTTAAACATTAAATCATTAACTTTTATGGGTAAATGATATGCTATATACCAGGCATGCACAATAATAATCACTAAACAGCCTAAAATATCTCTAATCATAAGGGCTTTTATGAAGGAAATCTATTTCGGCAAATGGTTCCTATTCACCATTCACGCAAAAGTGAACGATATAAATATTCCTAAAGATTTTGACCTATCATATAACGATTTATTAAACAGATGTATTATGTAGGATTTTTTTTGATAAAAATCTTTACGGATTTGTTATAAAAATATATCATAAACGCTCGATATAAAACTAAAAGCGACCAATATGACGTTGAGGTTTCATGGGTAATTTAGCAATAATAATCAACTTACCAACAATAAAAATAATCATGATCAGTTAATATATTTATAATATTTACACTTACTTTTGAAAAAGCTCTTTTAGACTTTTACTATTTTTTGCAGAATCTTCAAATTTCTTCCTTTTTAACTGTTTCAGTCGTTCTTGAGTTGGCATGTTGCTTTCGCTAATGTAAACTACCGGTCGGCGATGCCAGAATTTGGTCACGTGGATATGCGTGGATAATAAAATTTCCGTCACTTCCGTTATACTGCACTGCAGACCATTCGCCAGACGTTTCAGTGCCCAGTGGATTTATTTTAATTAATTGGAGAGAGAAAGTGATGATTAATAAAGACGGCAGGGCCGGAAAAAAAAAAGGCAGGGCGGAATAAAAATAGGGCAGGGCGGACCGCCCTTCTGAAACTTGTGAAAAGGGGTCTGGTTATACCTTTTTTCTTAACTGTTAGATCTGCATTCAAACATCTCATTCTAGTAATTGTTCTGATTTTAACAAATAATTCAATGGCTTTTTCAGGATAATTCGCCAATGCAATATTTTTATTAACTTGTTTTGCCAAATTTTTAACCACCTTGTTCAAGTAATAAAATAATCATTAATTCTTTTGTTGGTTGACAACCAATTAAATGAAGGTTTAATGAGTCCTCCATAAAAAAGAAATTCAATCCATGATGGAACTTCCAAGTTGAAATCAGTTAATGCAGATGTGAAATCACCTAATTTAGGATATTCATTTTTAAAATTTTTGGCTACCCAACCTGCCAAATACTCCAATCCATCATTCTCTATTTCATTATATTGATTATTAGAATTTTTGTCTACATCATCTAATTCTATTTCTTCTAAATGAATTTGAGTTTTTTTGAAAGTACTAGGAATTATAGATATTCATCAGTTGCACCTCTGATACCTCTGTATTTGAGTGTTTTGTTATCATAATTTGAACCTTGACAGTGCATTAAAGGGGGATGTTTGATCATCTAGACCACCACTTGATCTGAATTGTGGAAAAGTGCTTTCCAAACAATCTTGATTATTATAAATTATGATTGTAATTCGATGATTCTTGATATGTAAATGACTATCTTGAAGAATAACGTTATAGACCCTCTTCATCTGTAACCTGTGTACCTCCCTGTGTTTCTGTAACGTTTCTTCGCTGGATCTTCGTCTCTTCTATGTTTCTTCTGTGTTTCATCTGATCTTCGATTCTTCGTCCCTTCTGTGTTTCTTCTGTGTTTCATCTTAGCTTCTTCACAAGTTCTGTATTTCTTTATATTTCATACTTAAACTTTTACTCTGGTGACTTTTTTTATTGTTTTTTTGTTATTATTTATTTTAATTTTATCACATTTTAATTAAAGGAGTACTATTCAACTTAATTAATATAATCTTGTTTAAGTCTGTGAGTTAAGAGATAAGTCTAGTTATAGTCATTTTTGACAAATTTTAAAAGCAACATACTGATTGAATATAAATCAAAATACCTTTTTGAAATTCTTGCATACCCACTTTTCCAACACATCTCATCAATTTTTCAGTTTCAAATATTTTATCCATAATGTCATTTTATTCTTGTAAATGGACTCCATAACCACACTTTAGATACATGGAATTGAAAGGTGTGTGGGTATTTGATGATATCAATCCAACTATTAAATAGATCAATTACGTCGGCAATTTCTTTTTTATTTGGGTTGCTGCTAGGATTGCTACACTATGTATTAAAAGTTCAGCCATTCTTAGGTTTTGTCTGTCAGTCTTCTTGCAAAGAACATGGTGTTCTGTTAGTTTATAACAAGATTTACATTCTTTATTGCTAAGGATATTGATAAGTTTCACAAATTTTATATTCCTCAATTCGTGCAGCTAGAACCAACTTCCTTTTGCATGAAATTGTGGCCGCAATCGATGGTTTCTCTTAATCAGCTGCTTCAAAATCTCCCTGTAGTACTCCTTGTTTACTGATTATCCAGGTGGAACAAACTCCTTATGGATAATGCCAGTGCTGTCAAAGAAAGTGATGAGCATTACTTTTGTTCTTGACTTTCCAAACCAGAATTTCCGTTTTCGCGGAGATCTTGACGACCATGCTCTGTCTTTTGTTTTTGGGTTGTATTGATAGCACCAGGTTGAATCCAGAAAGTTTGGGTTGGCATCTGCGGCCACGATGAATTCCTTGCAAGCATCCACTCTTGTTTCCTTTTTGCTCATCTGTTAAAAAATATGGCACAAACTGAGAAAACAACTTCTTTTTGCAAATATGGGCAAGCCAAATCTTGTGTCAATACTAGGCACATTGTTTCAAGGTTAATCTTTAAGTTTTTTTTCATCATTTTTAGGTTAATTCGCCTATCACTTTACAAAAGTTCTCTCCTTTTTTCATAAATTATTTGTAAATTAGCCTATATTTTCTAAATTATTTTTAATGCATTTATATTGTAATGTTATAGAGTATCTTCAATAATTTTTCAAATTTTTAAAATTTTGTTGGGTTGCAAAAGACTGCTGCAGTTTAAGCACCCAGAAACCAAATTTCCATTCCATTCTCGATCTTTTCCTGCGTTTGAATAGTTTTCAGATGTCCCGTGTGTTCGTCGTCTTTCAACTCTTCCCGCCCATCGCAAAATCTAGCGAACCATTCAAAAATAGTCCACGAGATACTTTCCGTATAGGTTTTTCCAAGTTTAAAACGGAATTTATGTTGGTTCCATGTTTAATATTGGAAAGGTCAACTAATGACTGCGTGCGGTTGAAGCAGGAGAATAATTAGGCGCACGCAACTATATTAATGCAACTAGTGCAAACGGCAACAGGAATAGTTTATAGATCAAAAACACGTAACGTCGTGGTCGCATATGCTTGAACACGTTCTAAGTAGCGTCAGTCTCGTTTATTAATTATTGAACATTGTATTTTGTCGATTGGAATATTTATAGGTCGGTATAGGATCGAATCTTCAAGTAGCATTCCACGATTAAATGGGCAAAGGCTGGCAATAAAGCTCCCGTGATAGCGAGTACAACGACGAGCGGGAAGGTAACTGTAAAGGAGTCGACGAGCGAATGGCATCGTTTTAGACTGCAACAGCGTGAACGAGCAGGTCAGCGTAAAACTGCAATGCACCGCGTTTCACTCGAACCAGAGAGAAAGTGCCTGTCCAACGTCGTCGTCGGAGGTAATGGAAAGTTATTTTTCTATAGCCCGGCACCTAAAGCCGGCTAGTGAGAATTCCCCGTTGGAAGCTTCCATCTTGTAGAAAGTGCAACGGAGAAGTGGCTGGAACTTTTCATTTGTATCGCAAGATATGATGTTCACCGTTTCGCGCGGAAATCTTCACGGACTTTAACCCCGCTATCACGAACTTCAGTGGCATATGCTCAGTATATTCCCGTTCTTCTTCTGCGAGTTTCGCGAAGGAGGAATAGGAGGGGTTATCCTGCAACCTGCGACCTTTCGTATATATGGACAAGAACTTTGAATTTGACATCTCTCTCGGATGTGAAAGGTGTCCTCGTTTCTGAATATTACACCTATTCATTCCATCTTCCGTTTCTCGTCAAGAGTACAGGCGAGTGTTGCGTTTCAATTTATTGAGTTGAACTAGTGACTCATTAATACCATATGGTTTTCTTGGCTTAGTTTCTGCCCGGCAAATAGTAATCGACGGTCCGAACGTCACTGAATTGGTCGATAATGACTGTACACAGATCATCGTGGGATGAGTTATGAGATTTATCGACGTAAGTAGTTATAGGTCCCACTCTAGGGTACCCAATAGAGCTAATTTGCATAATTTCCTAATTAATTTTTTCTATTGTTTTTTAATGAATGGGTTAATTACACTAATTAAGTGGTTAATTACTCTAATTAATTGATCGATTGATTGATGACCTGTCAATAATGTCAGTGAAGGGTTATTTAACCCTTTTAAACTTATTTTTTAACCCTTTCCCTTAAATTTCTGTACTGAAAGAGGTTATTTGACAGATCCGGTTACATTTCTTGTCACTAGATGGCACCACAAGCTCATGGTAAAAAATACCAGAATGGGGAGTGTAGGAATTACATTTCTTGTCACCTAAAGTCTATTCTATATTGTTTCAAATGTGTGGTTTTGCATCATCTTTTCAAGGAGCTTATGTGATTGGTTATTTTAATTTTCAGGTGTTTTTTATAAACGAATGTTCACATCGAGTTTTTTAATTTGTTTGAAGACCATGGAGCAAGCCTTTTTAAATCCAAAAAACCCAGCAGGTTCGGTGGTATCCGTGGATTAGCAACGCAGACAAATCATTCGGAGAAAGAGACTCATGAATGGCTTCGCGGTGTTCTTAGTTACACACTACATAAACCGATACTACACCATTGCCCAAGAAACCGAATGTGTGTTTATGTTCCATTCGAACAGTTTCAAGTGGATTTAGTTGACTTAAGCAGTTTGTCAAAAGAGAATGATGGCTATAAATATCTACTTACCTGCATTGATGTGTTCTGTCGTTTTGCATGGGTTGTTCCTTTAAGAACAAAGACGGGTCTCGAACTCCAATCTGCTTTTCAAAAAATTTTCACACATGGTAGCGTTCCTCTAAAAGTGAATAGTGATAAAGGTCGTGAGTTTTTAAATAAACACGTTCAAAATTACTTTAGACGTCTCAACATCGTTTTCTTTGCAACAGAAAGTGATGTCAAAGCTGCAGTGGTTGAACGGTTCAACTGGACATTGAAGACGCGAATGTTTAAATATTTTACTTTTTCCAATAATCACAGATACATTGATGTTTTACCTGAACTCGTAAAGAGTTACAACACGCGTGTCCACCGTTCGATAGGTTTGGCACCTGCCGATGTGGACCTTAAGAATGAATCTAATGTGTGGTTGGCACTGCGTCGTTATTACAATGCTGCACCACGTATGACACCAAAACTAGAAATTGGTGATTATGTTCGTATTTCACGTGTTAAAAATATTTTTGAAAAGGGTTATTTGGAAAATTGGACTTACGAAATTTTCCAAGTGTCAAAAATCATTCATAGAAAATTACCGATTTGAATGGCGAGGAGATTGCAGGAATTTTTTACGAAGCTGAATTACAACGGGTTAAAAAACCAGAAGTGTTTGCCATCGAAAAAATTTTATGTTGGCGTACAAGTAGCTTTTGTTAAATGGTTGCATTACCCTGACAGCATGAACAGCTGGGTCGAGAATTCTGACCTTTTTAATGTTTGACGAGTTGCACAGTTCATCAGTTGTGAATGTGTTAAGCCATTATGTATGAGGGCTCTGATTTCTTAATAGACACTATCTTCAAACACACTTACTGATACAAAACGTCACATTTAATCACATGGTTACCACGCACTTTACATTTCCAAGGTGAATGGGAGGTCGGCTTAACTGAAGCTCATTTCCCTGCACTTTTCAAGAATGTTACAAATGTGAACAAGTCATTTAAAATTGGTTTTAGGGATGCTTTGATTGAGACACAGGTCGAGTTTAACATTTCTGAACCGGAAGGACTAACAAATCATTTCAAGTCGAGTCAGCCTTACAAACATATTTGAAGGACATTGTTTTTTTTCACGATCCGAATATTATCAGGTATGTCATCTTGAATTTACCTCCAAATGCGAGGGTTCGATTCACCACAGATGCATTCTGTGAGATGTATTCTTGGAAGGATGAGATTTTACTAAACCAATCAAGTGGATTTCAGAAATTTCTGTTGTGTTTAGGTATTTGATGATGCCACCTTCATTCCAGAGCTGAATTTAAGAGCGCCAAAATTCAAAACACAAAGGAAGCCGTTGATTTTTTCAAAATAATTTAGGGCTCTACATTATTAAGATAGAGTTGGTCAATGAGTTTTTAAAATTTTCTGGTTACACAGGTCGTTTCCTTGAATTTCCAGCTGATCTGAACGTTGGTTCAATTCCTCAACTGTTCCTGAATAAGAAATTGAAAACCCCAATTGAAATACGTTTATATGATGTGGTTAATGGTTACATTACTGTCTCTGTTTATGATCCAGTTGATTTTTCAGGACCATTCAGTTTAAAAATTCCTGAGGGCTATTATGATAATCGCAGCGACATTGTTGATGCACTGGTGAAATTGATACCACAAGCAGAAAAGTCCTTTTACAACATCAGTCTCACACCTAACAACTGCTTTCATTTCCGATGTACACAGGGTCGCTTCATTAGTTTTAGTGATGGGTTGTGTTACACATTCGGCTTAAAGCCTGATGATTTCAATAAGGAACTCGGACAAGGCGAAGGTTTGATCCCAATCGATCGTACACGTGGGATCCATAGTTATTACCTGTACACTGATATCATACAACACTAAGTTGTTGGTAACACTTTTGCACCACTCCTGCACATTATGCCTATATCACATGCTAGGTGCGAAGTGATTTATCAAACTTTCCCTACACCCGATTACTACCCATTGAGCAAAAAATTGCTGTATATTCAGATCATGGTGATTTGTTATCATTTTTAACCGGTAAGACGGTTGTCAAATTACATTTCCGTAAGAGACAGTTATAGGGTACGGACGCCTAAGTATTTGTCTCCACTGTTATTGTTTGACGTTGAATACTTCCTACCTTCAAAATGCATGTTCCATATCATCTGAGTCAAGAGGCGATTTTACGTTATTATTTAATTCAGCGAGGTCAAGGACTCCCAGTTTTCAAAGACACTCCTTTTCAAAGAGGTAGTGGTTTAGGTTCTGTTTTTACAAACCTGTTTCGTTTTACAACTCCACTACTTAAGTCAGTGGGTAAAATTCTTGGTCGGCATGCTCTAAAAGGTGGTGTTTCGGTTTTTAATGATGTGATGCATGGTCAGGATCTTATACAATCTTTAGCATCTCGTTTGAGAGAGGCAGGAGGTAGTGCTTTACAGGAAATGAGTTCCAGAATCCAAAGAGGCAAAGGCCGTGTTAAAAGACGAATTTCCTTAACATCAACTCATTCCTCAGCTAAAAGACCGAGAATAAACAGCCTGGAAACGCTCCTGTTGAATAAGAAAAGAAGAGGCAGGGTGCATCGTGTTACAAAGTCTCAGAAGAAGACTAAGAAGGAGAATGAGAAGAGAGTGAATAACCATTTTAAGCGATTTTTAAACATTCGTTCTTTATCATCTATGTTTGCCTAACACAACCATGGCTTCAGTGATACATCAGTTGAGCACAGAATGCCTGAACAGTGATTTAGATATTTTCTCCATACCCCATAAAAGTGGCCAGCAGGAAAAACGTCATGTCATCGGTTACCAACCAACTTCCATCATTAACCAAGATAGCCCAATTGAATTCTTTGTACCAGGTTTGGCTGATTTTTACATTGACCTCGATCAATCTACATCAAGTTTTGAAGTCATCATTAATAAAGGAGATGTACCTTTGCCACGTGGTGATAAAACTGGTCCTGTGAACTTATTCTTAAACTCCCTTTTATCACAGATTGATTGCTATCTAGGTGACACACTCGTCAGCCATAGCAACAACTTATACCCTTACAGGGCTTATTTCGAAACTCTTTTGAACTATGGGCAGGCCTCTAAAAGCACTCAGCTCACAACGGCTGGGTATTGTAAAGATATGAGTGGAAAAAATGGATAATGTCGATGATCTGAACAATGGTTTAAAGTTACGAAAAAGTCCCGCTCGATACGGTGTTTACTATCTAGAGGGCCTTCTCCATTTAGACATTTTCCGTCAAAGTCGATTGATGCAAAACTCTCTTGATCTTCGTCTGAGACTATGCAGAATTAAACCCACATTTGCTCTGATGTCAGATACTGCTGTCAATCTTAATTATCAATTACAATTCGAAAAGCCACACTAAATATAGAACGAGTTAAAGTTAATGTTGTTACTTTATTGGCCCATGCTAAAACTTTGCAAACCACGAATGCATTTTACCCAATTGGAAGTGTTGAAATGCGCTCGTCGAATATCTCTGTAGGTACCAGAAATCTTGTCATACTAAATTTAATTACAGGTCAGATTCCTATACGATTGATCTTTGCATTTGTCACAAGTGAAGCACAGAATGGAGCCTTTAAATCAAACCCATTCAACTTCCAACATTTCAGTCTCATTTTTCTCGCTGTGTTTGGATATACAAGCAATACTGCTACACCTCTTGACCCTGAATTTTGCAAATGGTTCTTAACTACGTGAGTTTGTTCATACCCTGAAGACACTTGGTATCTGGCATGAAGATAGAGACAATGGACTAACTCAAGCAGATTTTGCAGGTAGATTTACGATCATAGCTTTTGATCTTTCTGGCGATAGAAATTATTACAGACCATTTTAATCTGATTCATAACGGTACGCTTAGTGTGGAAGTTCAATTCACAGATCCTCTACCCGAATCTGTTAACCTGAGTGCATATTGCCAGTATCAGAAGTTATTAGAAATCAATAAAGATCGTGTTGTCGCATTTGATTACACAAATTAAGTTCGATGGATACACAACAAATCTGGCAAGCTCTAGAGCAAGATCCCTACACTTGTCCGTTCTCTAGAGGCGTTCACCCTGCAGATGTGGTCACCCATCTCAAACCAACCTACGCATCTTTGCTCATAGCGAATACAGATGATTCAAGTAAACCTGGAACACGTTGGATTGCTTTTTACATACTCACCCCCTCCCAAGCATTTTACTTTGATTCATTTGGTCTAGCACTGTTAAAACAATTTCATACGTTCATGTATTGACATTCTGAAAAATGGATATACGACATAAGAAAAGTACAGCACCCTACACAGGATACATGTGGACACCATTGCCTACATTTTCTAAAGTTTGCAGGTAGAGGTCATTCGATGGAGGATATCATTTACGGAACTTATACAAATGAACTGTTTCTAAATGACCTCGTCGTGAAATATGAATTTATTTCGGATGAATTGGCTCACAGGACCGAAAATAAAACTTGTCAAAAATCCAAATGGATTCAGTGCTGTCGCCCTCCCTTAAATTAATTTGTAATATTTAATCATTCTTTTTTGTAATAGATGTTTAACCCCTTGTATGTCGTTAACATGACATCCATGTAAAAAAAAAAGTGTTTAATAGTGTCGTTAAGGTGACATTCATGTAAGGGGCAGCGAGGAAGTAGGGGAAAATATTCAGAAGGGGAGACTGGATGGTAGACAGAGGGAAACAATGAAGAGGGGAAACAACAATGGACGAGGGCGGAGCACACACCAAACAAGAGATGGAGGGGAAAATTAGGGGAAAGAAATGAAAATGAGAAACTAAATAAAATTTATTTTATTGCAATTTTTAGAAAATAAATAGTTATAAAAATCTTTATTCTATTATTGTTATTTTATAATTTTAAACATTATTAAATAGATGAATTTTATAAAAATTGTGATTGACACAACCACAGAACAAGGAAGTAGTAGGCTAAAATTCCCCTTGCTAAGAGAACAATAGATGAGGGTAAGCAATTCAAGGATGGTTGAGGACAACAATAGATGAGGGGAAAACCAGGAAAGGATTAGAGAAATTACATGCAGTGAAGTGGCAATTTAGGTATAAGGTGCATGACACCAGCAGGATATTAAGGGAAAAAGTTCCCGACAAGCAATTTTCTGTATTCATTATAACCGAATAAATGTTTAGTAAACTGAGTCAATGTTTGTTTGTCTCTTATTTTATTAAAAAACATTTTATATAAATTTTGTTTTAATAAGAAAAACAGATTTACTTATGAAAATTCCAATCCAAACTTTAAATTAAATAAATGAATTTCAGAGACAAAAGAATTCTTTCATTTAAAAACATTTTATTCATTTTTTAAAAAAATGAAAGTATTACAAATTTAATTTTCATAAAAAGAGTTTAACACTCATTTGTAAGTTATCCATCGGATGCCTGGTGCACTATTACTTCTTTGTTTAGACAGATTGTTGTAATTTCCCTTCCCTTTTTGTATTTCTGACTGATACGATCAATTCTTTAGGTATTTCCAGTTCTTGAAGTGCTTTTATGAATCTTTTCTGCCCTGCAGGAGGGTTTTTCTGATTGATAGAGGGGGATAATATGTCATTGATCAGGCTGGTGATCTGTGAGCCCCGTACCGATTTGTCTTTAATGGAGACAGTACCCTGCTCATTCCACTTGATAATTTCAGGATAGTTCTGCAAATATTTGAATAAACGTTTTTGTCTCGTGCTCTGTGCAACAAGAGACTTATTGGCTTATCATCATCAACAGCATTTTCAAGGTTTTTCTTTTCTACGCATGAAATTTAGGGGTAAAGACGAGTTGCTGTGTTATAATATTTGGAGACATTTCAGGAGGTGGTAATGGCGACTGTATTGATGACAGCTGAGTTTGACGGGTTAATGGTTGAGGTGGAGGTAGACTCTGTTGTATAGGTTCACTTTCTTCCATCTCTTTACATTAAGATATTTCTGGAAAGTATCTAAATAGTGTTCTAATTTCTGATGAATGTTCAAATTTTGAGTTTTTAAAATCTCGTTGATCTGTCTATCCAATTGCTTTTCACGTTTTTTAAAAGATCCAACTATCTCGTCTTCCTCTTTGACTTTTGAATTGGAAGGTAACACATCGGGTTGATGCTTTAGTTGCGTATTAATGAGTCTATTATATTCATGAGATGGGAGTAACACGTACTTCAGCATCTTTGATGTTTCAGCAAAGCAGTTTGTTAAGCACTGGTCCTGCTACGGTACCGAGGAGTAGAGGGAGAAGGAACCCGTTTCCACGTTGGTTTAGAAAAGACTTCTTTACACGTAATGAAATCTTATGTGCCAAACCTTTTATCTTCATCATGTGCTTTCTTATTCGCAGTGTCCACGTGACCTTGTTATGTAAAATGTTATGACAAATTTTGCACAAGGCTTTCACTTGATTTAAAGTGGCATGTTGCATTAAAACCTTCCGACGTCTGGGTTCAGCATGTTTCAAGGTCCCGAGAGAATGTCGGTGTTTCACTACCAGTGGAATCCTTGTAATATGTACACTCTGTGTTCCAACGGGTAAATGAATTGATATGTTGTTAAATGCGGGTTTTTATCCGTATAGACAATAATCAACCTTTCATGAGGAATGATCTTACTACGAAGTCTGATGACGTCAGGACATGTCTGTGTCAAGTCTAAAAGTAGATAACTATGTGGCTCACGTGTTGCATCACTGAAAGCTTCGACTAAAAGATGACCATATCCAGTCTGCGTTGCAAGGGTTCGTATCTGTCTGACATCTCGAGGTGATTTTAAGAGAAAGATGAACTGTGTCTTCAAGCTTATCGTATGAATAATTTTTGAATGTGCAAAGAGGTTCTGAGTGATCAAAACAACTGAAAAATTTAAATGATGGCTATAGCATGTATATATCTTTTCAATGATTTCAGCTTCTTTAACTTTATTCATCAAATCATCCAAAATCAAGAGTGCATGATCCGGAATACGTTCTTGCACCATCGTTTCATCAGGTAACCCCTCATGAAATGTGATGTTAGGTAGGTTTAAATTTTTTACAATTAGGGGTATAAGTGCTCCATAACAAAAGACTATTTCTGTAGGTGGTGGCTCAATCAACTCGTGTTGATATTTCAACAATTCAGCAACAAGAGTTTACTTACTACTTCCACTACTACAAAGCTATAAGTGCTGAAAAACATTGAGTAAATTTAACAGAGGCCGTTAATTCCATGTTAACAATTGGTGTAGTGTTTGTAAAATGGCAAAACATTTCTTCTTGAAGTGAATTTATTCCTCATTTTGGTCGCAATTGATAGGAACTTATGTACATATTTACTTTTAATAAGAATATTAAATAGGAATATTATAATATCACAGAGTATCTTAAATAAGTTTTGAAAAACATTTTGTTAGGGTGCAAATGACCGCTGCAGTTGAAGCACCCATAAACTAAACTTCAATTCCATTCCATTTTTTATGTTATTATTATATAATTTGATTTTTATTTAATTTTTTTTTTTTTTTTTGATTATTTGTTTATTTTTTAACTTTCCATTCAAAAATAAAAATAAAGTTTAACTCTATATTTCTCAAATCATCTTAAATTTTTATTTTTGAAAAAGAAATCCCAAAAAGAACACAACTTCATTTATCTTTGGAAAATGATACTTAAATTTAATAACACATTTTATTACAAAACAAAATTTATCTTTGGAAAATGATACTTAAATTTATTAACACATTTTTTTTTAATACAATATTCATTCTTTTTTTTATTTTTTTTAATAATTAAAAATAGCTTATTATTATTATTATTATTATTATTATTATTATTATTTTAATCCAGTAAAATTTTATACATTATACAATAAAAAAATTAAAAATAAACACGTTGGAATGTACAATTTCACATTGTATATAATTTTTTAAAATCAGAATACATATAGTTTAAAAAAATCCATTTTTTACAAAACATTATACAAAAAAGAAATGAATAGGTTGAAAATTACAAGTTTACATTGGTATATATTCTTTTTACAAGTGAAAAAATTAAAATACTATTCTACATCGGCGAAGGAGAGAAAAATGAGGACTTTCCAACAGTGTGTGTGTGTGTATGCAGAAAACAAATATTTGAAAGGAACATACACTTGAATTAATGAAAAATGAATACTCAGAAAGGTCCTGTGTAACCATATCAGTAATTTATTGTTAAATCCCCTTCCTTTGAGAATCTCTTCTCGTTCGTACAGCGAATTGTTTTGGTTATTGGTTTGTTAAACAAACCCGCTGTGACTTTGTTTCTGACGAGGTTAAAAGTTGCCGGGACCTGTAGAGTTGCTGACAAACTGTTGCCTCGTACGAGTTCCTCAATTGTGTCAGGAGTTAAAATTTCTCTTCCAATTCTCGTAAGTGTGATGCCTTTACACTTCTGCTCGGTATCACCATTAGAAAAGTACAAGACGTAATTTTTAGCTCCTACCACAAGGAGCTTCTGGATAAACACATCTGACCGTACTTATCGGCAACTTCATCTGTCAACTCCCCTAGGTTTGAACCACGTGGGAGGAGTTCACGGTCAAATGGTTCCATGTAAATAATCGAGTCTGTATCCGAATATTTGATTTTTTTCCGAGGGCTTTCATCATGCTATACAACTTCATTCTCCCAAAACACGTAACGAATGAGGCAATGACAACGTTACCTTTTTCGTGCACGGTTGGATGAATGGTCTTGTAAGAAATGTGTACAACGTCTTCACTCACAATGTCGAGGTCAGTCACCTCCAGAGATGGAGTGTTAAAAATTTTGTAGCATTCAGCGTATGTTTTAATGAATTTTGTAGATAGTTTCAAATCCTCGTTTAATCCGAGGAAACTCCAAGCATTGTTCAGACATAACTTACAGATTCCTTCCCGTTGTTGTACGTAGTTCTAAATGACCTGTCGTTGGCTCTCTGTTTAAGCAGACGAAGGCCAATCAGAACTTTGGATTTTCCCGCCAATAAAGGCATTCACATATTCAGAAAAGAAATGAGTTTTACCATGAACTTTGTCATATGTGAACTTCTCTTTGTAATTCCATACTTCAAAAATTTCTACTATTTTATATCCTTGCTCGAGAGCCAGAGAAAATTCTGGTGTGCAACAAGTCGCTGTCATTGCTCGCTCTGCATCATTGTGACTACATAAATCTTTCGATTGTACTTCGCCACAACTTCTACAGAGTGGGGAAAAAAAGCTACCTGAGCATCTGTAAGGAAGACCCGGAAGGAATAAGTCTCGTGGTGCCAATACTGTGGCTTTAATCAGCCCAAAATAAAAATTAGGGGATGTTAAAATTGGAAACTAATATTTCTGGATGGCCTTTAGGATAAGTCCCATACTTCTTTACATATGGATAAAGTGATGTGAAATCTAAATAAGAAAGCTTTTCGCTTTCTGTCGCTTCGACCAACCCAGCTGCGGAACTTACGCATCTCCCTCCGTAAAACGCATCTCTAGGCGAAATAAAAGGACTCTGTTCTACCTGGTGGTTCTTAGAAAATTTAGCCATTTCAACATCTTGTCTCAATTTTTCATCAAATTCACATTCCCAGACTACTTTAAATGTATGGTCTGGGATTTCCAGCCTCAGGAAACTTTGACGCTCGAGCGTTCGCTGGAAATTCTCCCATGATATTAGAGATTGTGGATGTTGGAATTGCTCCCATGCCAGCCATTTCAGAGCTTTTACACTCTGACGACTGCGACTGGTATAACCACCAGCTGGAACAATACCCATGGAGCGAATGCTAAGGTACTTCTCTCGTAACACTCGATTACAAAAACCAGCAACAGTGACGTCATTGAGGAAAGGATTGTAACCTGTAAAATCCAACATGATGGAAGCAAATTTCCCACTCGTCTCCAACATGTAACTTTTCAGCTCCATACAAGAGTTTGAATTCCTCAAACACAGAAGGTTTCATTTCTTCTGGTTTAAATAATTCAATGGCAGGTAATGCACCTTTGTAATTACTGGTGGTTTTGTTCAAGAGTGCGAACAGGAAAAAACCTTTCTTTGTTTCACAAATTCCAAATGCTCGTGGAAATTCACGTAGAGGAAGCGTAATGAATGAGACGGAGTCTATAAATCTAATTTTCATTTCTTTTACCCCGATGTACAAAATTTTTGAACCTCTGTAAATTACGTCTCGTGTGACGCCGTGTTTAAATAAGTATCGCATGACGAACATGCCATCGAACGAGCGTAAATTATGTGCAAACACAGTTGCATTTGTAAATATAGGGTGTGTGCCTTTTTTGCCGGAAAGGTTTTGTAAATAAAAAACCAGGAATTTATCCATAGCACCTTCGCCTTGGAAAACTTTAAAGACATAGTCTTCACCCACGGACTCATCACCATGAGAACAGGTTGTATCTCTTCTGTTTCAACATCAAAAAAAACATATCGCTGAACATTGTCTTTTTTATTTTTGTTGGAACGATTCTTTCGAGACTGGTTTTCATTCTTGGTCAGAACAAAACAGAGGCCAGGCTCATGCTGTTCATAGCAGTGAATACAATGTTTCTCGTCACAAATGTGACCTTTCTGAGTTCACATACATGCATTTGCATGTAGCACAAGATTTAATGCATTCGTGTGGTTTTAAATGGGTGTCAAAATATACAGAACCTTTAAAGAATCGATTACAAATATTACAATATTTATAATCGAAGTTTAAAGATCGCATGTGTTGACCACCACATGTACCACACCTTCCACTACAAAGATGGAATTTTTTCTGCTGAGAGTTGTGAAACATTGCTCCACAACGTTTGCAGAACCCCTCTTATGTAAATAACCTGACAGGTATGTAATAATCCCAAAATGATTATCTTGCAATACTAAATGAAGCGTAATAGGTGGACGTGGTTCGAGAAATTGATGTGGATAAAATATCTTGTAATCAGGAGCGCAAGTATGCACAACAATTGCGGCATTCTTTTTATCTGCTAAAAATCTTTGAAATTTTTCAAGACTCTTGAGACTACCGGGATTCTCGGGGTCAACGCCTGCCGATGTACATAAGTGAAGTGCCCTACGCTCCTGACAACTGTTACGACTGCGACGTAAAGATAAATATTCATTTACTTATGCTTTAATAACATGTGGTGGTTCTTTATTTTCCTCTGCCCATTTCCACGACCATTGCCCGAGGTAAACACAAGGCATCAGAATTATTTATCCGAACGACCGAAGACTTTAAAGACAAATGGTTTTCGACTCGAACGGCATTACGATCTACATAACCTGTTGCAGGACGGGGGCGGTAAAGGAGAACCACGTTCAACTCAAGTTGATCATCCATTAAAAGACCAGCCTTTGATTGTTCCAAGTTCTGCAAAGCTTCCAGAACTTTGTTTTCTGTGAATTCATCGATCAAACCAAACCGTAAATTCACGGCATCATGCAAAGAAGGTGTTCGGATTACGACACGTGCATGGTCATATTCTGAACGTCTTCCTCGCAGGGTTTGGTCAAAAACACGATCGGAAAACGTCGGGTAAATCCGACAACTCAACTTCATTCAATTTTTTAAAATTTAGTTGGTAATTAGTTGTTTGGACTTCATATTTTCTCGAATGACTAGTGCCAATTTCATTTAATGAAAAAAAACGGTCAGGGGAACCAAAGCTCATGTGGCTGATTGATAATGCATGACCATCTTGTGTTGTATTGGGCATGGTAGATGAAGAAGAAGGACTGGAGAGGTTGTGCTGGATAAAAGACGAGGAATCAGAAGGGAGAGGATGGGTTGTGGATTGAAGGATTCTGAGACGGGGAGTTGCGGTAGTGGTGGTGCTGGTGGTGGTAAGGATGATTGAGTAGAGGATAAGGCTGACTGGACTGGAGTGGTTGTGGTTGGTGAACAATGAGGTGAAGTGGGTTTTCCAAGCCCTCTCTGAGCACGGCATGCGAGAGAGAGCTTGTTACGGTGAATTTTTGGATTTAGAATGGGGAGTTGAGGTTGAATGGATGAGGATGGGGGAATCAAATTTGTATTAGGATTTGGTTTTTCAACTCCTCTTTGAACACAGTGCGCAAGAGAGAGTTTGGGATGATGGATACATCTCAGTTTTGTTGGTGGTGGGGTGGAATAAAGATGTCTTCAGGGGATATCTGGGTTGCTATGGTGTTAACCTAAGGTATGATAGAGCAGGAGGGACTTGGAACGATTATAGGATGGGTTGAACGGGTCTTGCCACTGGATAAACTTTCATCACATGCCTTGTTTAACTTTGGGTGATTGTTTTTTGGAAAAGGAGTGTGATTAATGCAAGGTGAGCTATCACGAACACATAAATTTAAAGGTTCGTATTGAACTGGATCAAAAAGTTCAATTTCTCGAGCCACATTCCCCTATGTGCATAAATTTAAAGGTTGGGTCATTTTTTAAAAAAAGTGTGCTAAATGCAAATGTATAAAAATTTACAATATGTAATTATTTATCAAAAAAAATAAATATATAATCTATAATTGTTTTGAAATAATATTGGTACAACTCTTATGATCACGTATGTCTCGTGCAAATTTAGTTACTGTGATCGTTTACTTTCAAGTCCTTTGTTCTTGTACACAAAGAACCTTAGATTTCCCCGATAAAAAAAACAGTTTATCAGTACTGTCGAAAAGTCATTGACTTTTAGCTCCTTCGTCCGAATTGAGCAAACTGTGGTTTTTGGACAACCTCTGTTTTACATATATTTAAAAACTCCACTAACATCTTATAAATAAGGAGAAATTCCCTAATTCGAAAACAGATCGTTGCTGTTTTTCTTCTGTTTCTAGAAACACTTATGTAACCAACACCTTCTGGTCTCTTTGAAAGTAACGAAATGTTCAGTTCTTTGACGTAATATGAGAAGCGATTATGTTAAACTAAAATGTAACAAATATAGGAGGGAGGGAAAAAACAAACTTAATCAGTCGAATGCCGGTAAAGATGAGTAAAATAGATGCGTTACTAAGCCAAAAATTTATTGAGTTTGTATTGTGATTCAACAAGATACGGCTCAACTATAAAATCTCTTACGTTCACATCCAATGAACCAAGAACAATAGAGACACTATCAATTGGTTTAAACAAATGAAAAACCCTACAGCTGAATCTAGTATATCACCATTTCGAAAACAACATGACACATCATAAGAAAAGACATCCAATTGGTCTATTTCATAGATATTAGAAAGCGTACAGCTGAGAAACCCATTACGTTTAACAGTAGAAACGCTCTTTTGGTATCTAAAATACTGATGACATATGTCATTGTGATAATCAGTGGGTGCAATGAACTCCACAAATTTAGTACGAATACATCGACTAAAAATAGTGTCTTTGACAAAGAGTTTTGCAGCCACATACACTTGTATTGAATTTACTCATTTCTCTTACAACTGAATTGATCTTTGTTTGGGCAACCTGTATACAGGTCTCCTTGCTTTTCAAATTTGGACTTCGTTTAAAAAAATAGTATCTGCAAGGTTTTTTAGGCCACGGCGATAACGACCATTGCTAGAAACGGATTTTTTGAGTAAAAACACTTTAATTGTGAAACTGTATCAAGACTGCATTTGTGCATCTTTCTGGAGAGAGAGAGAAGAGGAATTGCAAAAAGGATGTCACAAGGAATGCTGAGAGGTATTGGGGGGACAAGAATTACAAAACAAAATATACTTACAGAAGATGATCGTCTACGGACAGGGTTTCGCTCCTCCGACGAAGGCCTTTCTGGATCTGAAAAATCCTTCTCCTCCGGGTCATTGTAACCCCCTACTTCGGGATTTTCAATGGTGGCCGGAAATAGGTCATCAAATGTTGGTGACTCATGAAACCGACGAGTCTCCAACTCCGAAGTAGACGGTAGAGACCTAGATCGGCTTCTTGCCTTTGGCAATGTTGGAGGGCGACAATTTCCTCATCCGAAAGATCCACGTAATGTTGTGGATGGGAGCGCTAGACATTTTTGAAAAAAATTTAATGTAAAACAAGCGAAGAAGAAAAAGAAGTAGAAGTTAGGGGAAAATAAGTAAAAAACACAGTAAAAACTCACACATTGTAAACGTATGAACTCCCCAGCTTCAACACGCCGAGAATTTGTATGTGGTATGGACCCACATTCCTCGGTTTGAGAAGAAGAAGAAGACTACATAGAAAAATGAAGATAATTGTTTAAAACAGTCAAATTTTAAAATGGAAGGAATTGTAAAGAAGGCTTGGGGCAAAACAACATACACAGAGCTTTGGTAGTGATGACCAACGGGAATAGGTTGATTCGCAGTCCTTTTTAGTTTGAGGTTTGCTCTGTGTAGCAGACACTAGAAATGCAAAAACAAAATTCAGTGTCTAGGTATACATCAGTTGCAAACCAAAAACCTTGTATTTTTTCGAATAGAGTTGGAAGTTAAAAACTGGAAGGGAAAACAGTAGACATTGAGAATCATACTTACTATTTGTCGAAGAAGGTGGTTGTTTAGTCGAAGTGATCAAAACTGCTGATTGGAACTACAAGTTCAGTAGGTTTGGAAGACCCGTGCTTTTTGCTAGCAAAAACGCCAGGTATTTAAAGGAAAACCGCAAGAATCGATTAACATTTCTCAACAATGATTAACCAATGATGTGTTGGAAAGGTTGAGATGGCGGGTCCTCATGCCCCTTCTTCGCTGGACCAATCACCGTCTTACTCGGGTATGAGTCTTCATGATGACTGAATCTTAACAACTAATGGCCTCACGCTAGAAACCGGTTTTGTATTATCTACAAACGTCAAAGTGAAATTTTTTTTGAAACAAGAATTTAGAAAAACAGAATTTATAGAATTATTATTAGAATTATTTGTAAAAAAATATGGATATATCCTCTTTAAATGTGGAAAATTCACATGGTAAAACTTTGCAAATTTTCATTTTATTAAGAGAGAGTGAAAGAGAAAAGTTGTTCTAAACTAGAAAGTTTGTATTATTTATACACTAGTTAGAAATCTTAGTATAAATTAAATTATATATATAGTACCATGGATAAAAGAGACCAGGTCATTGCATTCGCTGACCAAATTAACTCGATCTGCGCATGTGACGTCACATTAGTACATTTGACACGCTGCACTCGCTATTTATAATGAGTGTGAGTTGTAATTTACCATTAATTTATTAAATTTGAAATACAAGACAATTTCTTCAAACTATCAACTATCCAAAATTTTAAATGTGTCATAAATGTATAATAGCAAGTAATTTTTGCTGATCTAAAAATATTTTCTTATAACATTTTTGACTTAGGATGGTCACTAATTTTAAAAAATTGTCTCAAAATTTAAAATAAATAAATAAAATTAATAAAAATATTAAATAAATAAAATAAATAATATTGTAAATAAATTTTACATAAGGTAAAAAATATTGTTTAAACTGTTTTAATTTCAGATGTTTGGAATTTAAAAAGATGTAAAATTTTTAAGCAAATTTAATTAGTTTATTTTTCCCTTTTTTGCTTACATAATTTATTTTTAGGCTTTTATTTAAATATCTAATTCTGATGTAAGTTCTAATTTTAACAAATCTTTTAATTACATCCAAAGGTAATGGTGATTTGTATTTTTCTGTGACTATAGTTGTAACTGTTGTTATAATGTTGCTCTCTCTTTTCAGAACTTTTCCATGAAAAGCTTCAAATTCTTCATTAGCTTTAACAACAATGTGAAAAAAATGTTGTGAAGGAAATTTTAGATAGCCATTCGAGAGCATATTTATCCAATCATACTCCTGACTGTCTGTATAATTTAACTGGCAATTTGGAATGTGAAGGTGTGGATATTTGTGGGCAAACTTGAATGCTATGTATCCAGCCAGATATCGTAAACCTTCTTCAGCTATCATGTCTTTGCATATTTGCTCTTCATATGACTCCAATAGTAATAATTGATCTTGATTAATGTTTTCATCCTCAATATGTAACTCATAAATGGATTCATCAATGTGTGAAGATTCCTGTGGATTATACAATTTACCTTCAAAAGATGTTTGGGATGATTGTGATGTGTTGCTGGTGCTTGGATCAAATGGAGATGTCAAACAGTCAGTCATTCCATGGAGCATAATATTTGTAATACAGGTTGCAGCATTAGTGCCATTAATGTCTATATCTGAGGATGTCTGCTGCTGATTTAAGGAACTTAAACATGGCTCACTAAATGCATCCTCTATACACACTTTATTTTGGAATAAATCATTTGATTGTCTACTCAATTAATACCAACGTAATCTATGTCGGAATTGGAAAGCAGTTGATGAATGCTGCCACCCATTGCTCTTATTCTTGAAAAAATTTTTTCTAAAATATCCTGGTTCAATCTGGCAGTTAGAATGTATGCCACACAATATAATTCCTGTAAATGTTCATATAATGAAATCAACGATTTATTGTTTAGCAACATGCCGTTTTGAAAGGGTAATAAACATTTGGATGCTCCAACTCGTTTCCCAGTAATCATTCGAGTATGGTTATCAAGCAACTGTTTTTGGTGTGGCAAATCAGTGCCAAATGCATCACTGTAGTTACCATTACCATATTTTGTTGATGAATTGAATAAGTCAAACCAATCATTGATTAATTCAAATATTACGTGACCATGAGCAGCTACATTAGAGTCAATCATTTGATACATCCACTTGAACACTTTTGTGGTTGTACGTGACATGAGTTTGGCTGCATATGCCACTATTTGCCGATCAGTACCTTCAACATTAAGAAGCATATAATCTAACTTATGAGTAATAGTTACATCACTCTCAGACAATGAAAGAAACTTCTCTATTGCAGATTTATCTATTACATGACCACCAATTGTATATCCTTTATCTAAAAAATGGTTCCTGCTTAATTTCAGTAATTGTGGAGCATCTGCAAAAAAATGAATTTTTTTCGTTGGGTCATTTGGATGTAAAATATAGCATTGCTCTTCGTCTGCAATCCCAATATTTAGACTACGCCAGAGTCTTCTATTGGTTGGTGCTAAATCACAAGTGACAGCTACAATCGCATAACCGCATGTGTATAAACAAGTCACAAGTTTAAATAAGGTGTCCTTATCAAAATCACAATTGAAGTCATAATAAATTGGTTGTTTCCAGGCACCAGCAAGACCACGAGCCATTACAGTCATAACTCTGTTATGTGGTGGCCAAACAGTCTCTGTTTTAATGTCTAAGTCAAATTTCCTTTGAAGGTACATTTCGTCGAATGTCAACACAACCATACATGAATATGAACTAGATTTTTGGGCCATGAGTAAAAGAGCTTCATGTAGAATGCCTGGGTTGAATTCTAGTTTTCTCACCCATCTGTGCAAAGTAGATGGATCACGTAAAGGAATTGTATTGCATTTCCTTAAAAATCTGTAATATTTTGGACTGATGCTACGTAGTGTTATTGCATGGGCAATGTCCTCTTCTGACCAATAAAGAAGGGGGTCAGAAGAAGGGGGTCATAGTTGGATATAATAATTTGTTTATTTGTCCAGGTGTCATAGTTGCTTGTAAAATATCACAATACTGCTGCTTTGTTTTGTTAGCTTGCTCAAGCTCTGTTCTTAGTTGACTAATGACAGTTTTGTCATCCTGCAGCTGCTCTCTTAAGTTTCTAAAGTCCTCATGGTCATTGGCATTATATTGTCCTGATTCATCATTATTGCATCTGAAAAAAAAGATGACACTATAAATATGGCTCTGACCATGGATAAAAGGTCTCTTTTATCCATGGCTCTGACTATAATAACAAAAACAATGTTCAAACCTATCATCTGTTCCTTGCAATGGGGCTTCAACTACTTCTTGTGTAACAGTATCATCCTGACAGAGATGTTGTCACAATTGTCAGAAATATCAGACACATGCCTGTAATTATGAATTAAATTTTTAAATAAATTTTAAAAACAATTATGGCAGTTAAAAATATTTAAACATCTATAAATTCTTCAATAACATTTTTAAGTAATTATTTTTAAATAATTTTGATCAATTAAATTTTAACATAAATATTCAATATATAAATGTGATCACAAAAATAATGTAATTTAAATTAAAATACTTAAATATTTTAAATTAATTTAAAAATATTTAAAAATGTTTAATTAATAATTTAAATTAATTTATAATTTTTAAATATTTTTAAATTTTTTAAATATATTTACATAATTTATTTATGACTTTAATATTAAATAATATAATTTTTTCCATAGTATTTAAAGAATTTTTGTAAATTAAATTAAAATTTAATTTTAATTTTATTTAATTTATAAATTAATTTATAAAAATTCTTTCATAATTATAACTACCTTAATTTTTGTCTTTTATTTGCTCTTTCCTTTCTCTTTTCTACTTGCTCTTCATTTCTTTTAACTGCTTCACTTGACTGAGGCAGTTTCAAGGTGGGCACAGCTGACTTATTTAGATATAAGCGTCCTTTCATCACCTTATAATATTCTAGATTTGCAAAATCACTTTCTAGAAAGTGATCTGAACAAATAAATGCTATGAAAAAGTAAAATTTTGTTACACACTTATTTACTTTTAAACTTTTAATATTACACTTCATGATCATATCCTATCTTGATCCCAGTTAACTTTGTCTTCTCTTCTACAACAATGAATCCACTGTTCCCTCAATTTTTTATCACGTGGGAAGTGGTAAAAATGTATATTTTTCTTCTTACCATGACGAGTTTCTTTGTTGCAACCAAACATTGCACAAACACCCATGAATGCCGTAACACTACTTTTCAAACTATTATGGCCATGATTATAGCTGCTTGAGTCTGGGAGAAGGCGCGCTACTGTGACGTCACATCACGTGACCTTGGTGGGCGGGGCCATGCGCATGCAATGACCTGGTCTCTTTTATCCATGTATAGTACCATCCAGAGTTACCTAGAGTCATGGATATATAAAAGTAGCAAAGTCACCCGGCATTGCCTCGCATAATTTCTGTTGTAAGTGAACAGAAGAAACTCAAGAAGTTAAATGATAACTCAATAATACCTGAGCAATATAGAAAAACAGAATTTAGAGAATTGTTAGTAAAAATAAAATAAAAAAAAAATATGGATGTACACTCTTTAAATATGGAAAAATCACTTGGTAAAACTTTCCATTTTTCATTTTATTAAGAGAAAATTGTTCTAAACTAGAAAGTTTGTATTATTTATACACTAGTTAGGAATCTTATTATAAATTAAATTATATAAATAGTACCATCTAGAGTCACCTAGAGCATAGATATATATAAAACTAGCAAAGTCACCCAGCATTGCCTGGTATAATTTCTGTTATAAGTAAACAGAACAAACTCAAGAAGTTAAACAATATCTTAATAATACCTGAGTCAATTTTTTTTAAAACAACTTAAAGCTATGTAGAATTTAGAAACAATTTAGTAAGATCGAGAATAATTTACAATGATTTTTTTAAAAAATGAAGGTCAAATGCACTAGGGTAAAAATAAAATCGAAGAAAAGTGTAAAACTTGTTCATGCTGATAAAACTTAAAATTTATAGAATAAAACTCCATCATGAAGTAGGAAGATAAATAGTAGTTGTAAAAACTTTTATTAAAACTGAAAATAAAATTTCCAGATTTTTGAAATCCAAAGGCAAAAAATAATAATGATCAGAGCAAAAGAGGGGCTTTCTGTGGGAAAATTCCAAGATTCAGAAAGTTGTCTGGAATTAGGAATGAACAAAGGAGGGGAATCACACAAAAGAAATAGGGGAATTCCTTAAGGCCGTATCACACTGTGGCAATCTGGTTGTCAGCAACCCCCTTCTCCTTCCCCTTTTGCCCTGAAGGCAGCAACTGCTTTATCAGATTATAGCAACAGTTGCTCGCTGAGTTCCCCGTATTAGCTCTTGCACGATGCCTCTTACACGACGAAAAAAATTAGCTTTAGCAGCTTTAGCTATTTTGTTAACAGAAGAAAAGGAAAAAAGAAAGAGAAAAACGTGGCTAAAACCTTGGTTCAGTAGAAGAAAGCAGCTTGGTTGTTACGAAAATTTATTCAGGGAATTGGCATTGGAGGATCCAGAGAGTTTCCGACAATTCATTCGAATGGATTCCCAAATTTACGGAGACCTAATAGAAAAAGTGACACCATTCATAGCGAAAATGGATACTCACTTACGGGATAGCATAACGGCAGGAGAAAGGTTGGCAATAACATTATGTTATTTGGCCACAGGTATGTTAAGTGTAATTTCTTTTCTTATTACTAAATTGTGAACATGCCTATTTCCGTGACACGTAGCTGAAATGTGATGTCTCTTTTTAACTTGTAAAATACTTAGGTGAATCTCAACGATCCTTAGCATTTCATTTTCGAGTTGCGCAAAATACTATTTCTGTATTCCTGCCAGAAGTACTTCATGCAATATGCACTGTATTGCAGGAATTTTTAAAAGTTCCCCAAACAGAATTGGAATGGCTAGTAAGTATTCATGTTGAGTAGGAGAATCATGTATAAATACATTAATTTTATTAAGACGGTGCCAAATTTTTAATTTTAAAATGTTTTATTGAAGGAAATCGCCAAACAATTCTTTAACCTATGGAATTTCCCCAATTGTGTTGGAGCGATTGACGGGAAGCACATTGTCATTGACCCTCCACCTAATTCCGGCTCCCTGTATTATAATTACAAAGGAAGTTTCAGTGTTGTTCTGATGGCCATAGTTGATGCCGACATTGGGACGAATGGCCGTGCTAGCGATGGAGGAGTGTGGAACAAGTGTTCGATGAAATCTGCTATTGAGGAAGGACAATTACATCTACCAAAAGAAAATTTCCTACCAAATTCAAATATAAAGATGCCATTTGTGTTTGTTGCAGATGAAGCCTTCGGACTGAAAACTTATATAATGAAACCATTTTCGGTTCAAGAGTTGAATAACGCCAAAAGAATTTTTAACTATAGGTAGGTAGGTTTTATGAAATTGTGTATCTAATAAAAAAATCAAAATTCATACTTAATAATTTTTCGAAATTTTCAGGCATTCTAGCTAATCGCTTTCAAGTCTTCTGCTCACCTCTTCGTGCTACTCCAGAGAAAGCCAGAACAATAGTTATGGCAGCCTGTTCTCTACATAATTTGCTCAGAACGAAGGCAGAAAGTCGAGAAGGCTAAACACCACCGAACAGTTTGGATTATGAAGATGTTAATGCAGGGATTGTTCGGCCTGGATCTTGGAGATACTGCAACATCAGTGATTGCTGTTTCAGAGAAATCTCCAACCTGGCAGGGAATAGGTTTTCGAACCGAGCTAAAGAAATACGTGAAAGTTTTTGTCACTATTTTTCTACTGCTGGGCATATTCCTTGGCAAAATAGATATACTTCTTAAAATAAAATAAATTTGAAAAAATTTTGGTTTTACTGTATTTTATTTAATTAATTAAAGATTCCTTGACTAAAGCCGCATAGTAGCTTTAAAAATTATGCATGAGATATTTATATTTTGTTTAAGATGTTACAAATGTTAAAAGAATTACTATATGATGCGATATTCATTTGTTTCCTTTCGAAATTGGTTATAATTTTTGATATTTCTAGTTGTGCTTCTGACCTGAGATCAGGACGCAATCGTCTCAAACTGTCTCCCACGAAATTAGTGAAACTTGTAACAGGATCGTTTCTCTCTGCTTTTTCATTGTTCAAAACTTCAGCAATCGATTTCAATATAGATTCTTTCGCACTTTCATTTGCCTCATCTTCACGACTTCTTTTTCTTCTATCACGTCTTAGCATAGGTGTAGATGAACTTTCAGGCATATTGTTTAAATCAGATGTCGAAGGGAGATCACTTTGATCATAATAATTATACATAGAGTCTTCTTGACAAATCTGCCCATTTTCCTGAAAAATTAAAATTTTTCTTAAATTGTTATATTCCTTAGAAATGCAATAAACATCGTAGCCATAATATTCAACTATTGTCGAAAAAATGTAAGAAAATTTACCATAGAAGTCCCAGAATTTAAATTACTGTCGCTTTCAGTTGGCATAAAAGTATCCTTCAGGAACATTAATTTATCGTAATATTCCCATTTAGATTTGTAAACTTGTTCTGTTCCTGAACCACTCGGTTTCTTATTCACTTTTTTGTTTTCTCGGTTAAAAGATTCCGTAAATTTTTAAACTTATCTTTTATCATTTGTACTATTGAAAGAAAAAATAATTATAAATATACCACTCTAGCTTTTGACATCATAAATTAACTATTAAGATGGCATACTACCTGTTATTATTCCTCCGAGTTTTTCTGACAATTCTTGAAGTAAAGTTTCCCTCTTTTGTCTATTGTAATAACATTTATTATTGGGATTCCATAAACTCTCTTTTTCAGCAAAAAACTCTATTAATAACTTCTCCTGCTCTTTGGTCTACATTTTTTTTATATTTGAAGAAAGGGAGGATAATTAAAATATTGTTTAATTTAAAAATTCTAACTAAAAATGGACAGTGAAACAGATCATGTACTAACTAAAAAGTACTGAGAAATGGTGGAGAAGTATTTACTCGCGATCTGGAAAGGGAGTAGCTGAGAAGCGTTCTGATTGGTTGTTGCCAGGATCGGTTGCCCTCAACTTGGAAACCCTTTCCATCCTAGAAATGTTGCTGGCAACGCAGACCCCTCGGTAGGTGTTCACCCTCAAGATATAAGCTCCCCTATCTAATCCGTTTTACTTTCTTGTTGCTGGCAACTGTTGCCACAGTGTGATACGGCCTTTAGATGACAAGAAATCTTAAGTTCGACTCTATTGAAGTCCGTTCTTAAGAACTACATTCCTGAGCAATTTGAAGCTAAAGAACCATTTTGAACAGACTTTCCCATGAGTTACCCAGACATTAGATAATATTTTAAAACGCATTTCTTATAAGATAGAACAAATTCATATTATTCCCAAAAGAGAACATTCACTGACATTTGCAGAGAGGGGGGAAAAACAACAGGTAGGGAGTTTAACAATGGGAAGGGTGAAATGAATAGATGGGGGAAGAAGATAGAGAAGGTGAACAATACGAAGGGTGGAATGAATAGCTGTGGGGAGAAGGTATAGGAGGTGAACAATAGGAGGGTGGAATGAATAGTTTGGAGAAGAAGAAGGAATGGAAAGGAGCCTTATTTACAACCTGCAAAAGTTTCACTCCATATGACCAGAGAACAGGTAGGGGAGAGGAAGAATAAAAGGGCAGGTGGGACAATAAGTTCAAAGAGAAGAGGAAGAGGCTTTATTTACACCTTGAAAAGGCTAGACTCCATATCTAAAAACAACATTCCATTGGTAGGGGAAAATAACACGCCAATATGTTCAGAATCAGACAAAAAGTAGGGAGAAAAATCCAATGAAACTTTGAGCTTTGTATCCACCATGTATGTGATTGGTTGGCATATAAAGAGACAAACAGTCTCCAATAAAACTCTGAGCTTTATATATTTATTGTATGTGATTGGTTGGTATGTAAATACACTTAAAAACATTGGTTAACTTGTGGAAGGGGGCTGACCAAGCAGAAACTCCACCTACTCCTACCTGAGCTGAGAAGTGAACCAAATAAAGTGAAGAACATTTCAAAACGTAGTTGGATCTTAGACAAACAGCAAATCAACTAGTTAGCTAGCAATGGAGTTGGAGACTTCAACTGGAAACAAACGGAGTAAGTAACTTTCAAATTTTTTCGTAAAAAGCACAGAAAATCTTTAACAGAATAATGTGGAATTTGTTAAACTAAGAAGAGAGTTTTAAACATAAATGCATGCATTAGGAAAAAACGCATATGAAACTGTATTTACAGAAAGTAATCTGTCTTGTATTTTTTTTTGTTTTTCACTTTTTAGTTCATGGCTGCATCCTTGATGCCACTTAACAATATTTAAAGACTTTTCATATAGTGCAGTTTATGCGATTAATCATTTAACCAAAACGGAAAAAAATGACATTAAAAACGATGGTCGACTCCGGGGGAAATTCGAATTCCTATTGCCGTCTGAAATAAATTTAAGTAACAAAGATCTTGAGCGACTGCAGCAAATAAATTTCACACGGCAATATACCTTATTCTAACTTAGATTCGATAATAAGGCAACTAAAAATGGTATTCTCACGTTTTTATGCCTACGGAATTGACCAGTGTTTAATTTTGTCTAAATTATTGGGTAATGACATACAAAATATGGAAGAACATCTACCACCACTGGATGAAGAATCGATCATAAACCCACACTTCAAGAATACATCTGCACGTGATGTTTATAGCACCCTTCGAACTGTAACAAGGCTCGTGAGAATGTATGAAGGAGAAGAATTGGCAGAAGATTGGTGTTGAATTGTCAATAAAAATTAATGAAAAAAAAGAACTGACATTAAATTTTTAAGAAAAAGTGAATAAACTAGCTCTGAAACCTTGTGAATTGTCAAAATTTCATTAACTCATTGTAATAATAATATAAAAAATATTAGAATCTTAATTAATTAATTATAACCTAGTGGGAAAAAACCCATTAAAACTTAATTTTAATTCTAATTTCATTAACTCATTTGTGGAAATAAAAAATAAAGCATTATAAACTTAATTAAATATTATTTAAAATTTTGCGGGGGGGAAAAAAAGCATTAAAATATTAATTTTATTACAACTTTGTAAAAATAGAAAAGTAATCCCTCCCCATCCCACTCTGGTTCTTTTACCATGAGCTTATGGCACCACCTAGTGACAAGAAATGTAATTCCTTCACTCCCCACTCTGGTATTTTTTACCATGAGCTTGTGGTGCATCTAGTGACAAGAAATTTAACCGGATCTGTCAAATATCCTCTTTGAGTACAGAAATTTAAGGGAAAGGGTTAAAAATAAGTTTAAAAGGGTTAATAACCCTTCACTGACATTATTGACAGGTCATCAATCAATCAGTCACTTAATTAGTGTAATTAACCCATTCATTAAAAAACAATAAAAAAAATTAATTAGGAAATTATGCAAATTAGCTCTATTGTGTACCCTAGAGTGGGACCTATAACTACTGATGTAGGATTCTCTAAGCGATGCCGGCGTTCTTGTTAGGATGTAATTGATTTTGCGTTGTAGTGATAGTGCATTTATACTAAAAGATCTCTACGTTTCAAGATACGTTATTTTATTTTGTTTATTTATTTTTTTTGGTGCTTTTCAAAAATTGCCAGCAGGGACCATCTTTTGTGTGTGTGTGTGTTTAGTGGCGTCTATATATGCAAAAAGTGCGACAGCAATCATGATAATTTAGTTAGCGAGTCTATTGCTGCTAATTTCGGTATGCTCCAAAAAGGCAGTGTTTGTGTGCTCACTGAGAAGGAGGGCCACGTACGCCCTGTATTAGTGTTCGTTTTTTGGAATGCTCCTATTGTGCTTCAAATTTGACTGTTTCATTGAACGCCCATCTTGAGTCAAGGTGGTACCCATTCGACAAGCGAAGAAGGATTCCAAGTCTTGTTCTGCTTAATTCGGCACGTCCCGTCGAGTCGTGGTGGTTAACTCTGAAATTTAAAGAATACTTGTGACGTTAAAGGAACATTTAATTCATTTCCGGTTCCACTATATTTATAAGCAATTAAACGCTTTTGCATTTATTTTTACCATTTTAATTCCGTCTCTTGTCTTTACCTCGTGACAATGTGACAGTAGGTTTGAGCTAACCACACATGAGAATAGTCAATAGGGTTTGTCATTGACCTCATGTTTGCATAGGCCAGCTTTTATTGGGGGCTCTTTATTGACGTACCTTGCTGGGCCGGCTTGCTTATATTAGTTACTGGGAAGGAGCCTCGCTTAGGATGGATGTTGAAAAGTAACGAGCTATATTTGGAGGGTTTTTTTCCTGGTGCTCTCGAGCCATAACTCCTGTGGTCCATATGAAGGGCCATTTCCTTTTTAATTTTTTTTGTTAAATAGACCAAAAACTGGTGGATGGAAAAGTCCATCAACAGTCAATGTAACCTAAGGCTGCGATGCAGGAAAGGTCTAGCAGTTACCAGGTTGTTGCTTGCGAGAGCGTTTACCGGAGGACTGATTTACCAGGTTTGGCAAAAAGCGATGCAAGAAGCACTTCGTATCCTAGACATCACAATCCAAGCGAAAAGTTTTGGTTTTGAGATTACATTCTACTTCCGCTCTCGCGCTAGCAATTTTAAACCAATCACAGCAAAGAATAATCGCAACAGCTGATCATCACAACACAGATGCACATGTTTCTCGATTATTGCAACAACAGCAACAATAAAAACTGGATATGATGGTGGAAAACAACATGCACAAGAAACGTAATGCAAACTATTCATTAAATAAGGTGGAAGCTTCAATTAATGGATTGGAAGGCCGATGTGAACTAGTCACAGATCAACAAGTCAGAGTAAAAAAACCGTGGACACTCTGTTTTTAGAGAACAGTTTACATTTGTCGGTGTGTAAATAAATGACGATAGTGTTTGATAAATGTAAATTTTTAATCTAATGTACTTTTGGATTTATTATGTACGTCTGTAAAAAATCAGAACAAAATATGTACTACAACAAAGTTTAAAAATTCAAACAAAAAATAACAACAAATCAAAAAAGCGTGGACACTCCAACGTGGAGTCATTATACTGTGGATATCTTGTCAATTATAATTATACATTGTTACTAATATTTTGTAACATCGCCTTTTGCATTAATTAAAGCTTGCAGACGTTTTGGCATGGAACAAAAATGTTGGTTGCACAATTCAGGCTTTACATCGTCCCACAGTTGCTGCAGATACTCCTTCAGTTGATTCTTGGTAGTTGGTTGCTTTTTTTTTTGAGCTTTCGCCTTCAAAATACTCCAGATATTTTCGATAGGGTTCATGTCTGGTGAACTGGAAGGCCAATCCATCACGTTAATTCTGTTCACGGCAGACCATCACTTTAGCCGTCTTCGCTCTATGGCATGATGCTCCATCCTGCTGAAATATTGCACCAACGACCCAACTTGAATTTTGCAATTGTAGGACGCAAATTTCCGTCCAAAATGGTCTGGTACTTGGTCTTGGCTGCTTATACATCCCCAAACCAAAAGGGATGCTGGAAAATTAACACTGCGTTTCAGACATGCAGGATGATTCGCCTCATTTTTCGAACGAATCACCGTATTTCCAGTTTGACACCCAACAGACAAATGAAACGTAGATTTGTCGCTAAAAATATTTTTTTTCCACTGGTTTTCGGTCCAATTGAGTCGCTCGTTGGCCCACAGCAAGCGATATCGTTTTTGTTTTGATGTGAGAAATGGCTTCTCTTTGGCCTTGTGAAATTTGTAGCCCAGCTGGTGGATTCTTCGCCTTGTTGTGGATGTGGATACTGGTGTTTTAATCATGTCATGCCATTTTTTCGACAATTCTGATGTTGGGGTAAAGCGGTTGGATTTAATTATGGTTTTGAGTTGTCTGTCATCGCGAGCAGAGGTATTTTTCGGGCGGCCTGATGATTTTCTAATATCCACGTTACCCGTTGTTTTGTACTGTTGGATCAATTTATTAACCGCAGTTTTTGAAACTCCAAGCATTTCACCAATTTGTTGCACTGATAAGCCCGCTTTGTGATGTTTAATAATTTGATTTCGTGTGTTAACACTGAGGGCTTTTCCGGGCGCCATTGTCAATGTTTTTACCGTTGAAATGTGTACAATCACCTGATATGTAAATGAGATGATTCCATTCAATCATTGGGGGTTGTAGAGGCATGATTGATAAAGCAAATCAGCCTTGTCCACAGTATTATGACTCCAAGTTGGAGTGTCCACGCTTTTTTGATTTGTTGTTATTTTTTGTTTGAATTTTTAAAATTTGTTGTAGTACATATTTTGCTCTGATTTTTTACAGACTACATAACAGGTCCAAAAGTACATTAGTATAAAAATTTACACTTATCAAACACTATTGTCATTTACTTGTCCCCTCCGTGGGCACTACCTTGACGTGGTGGAGGGGCTCGAGTGCCTCAGTGATGCTGGATCGGGCCACCCATGTCAGAGAGGCCAGACTAAAAGTGTCCGGTCGGTTGTGGACCCTCCCATAGGGACCGGTGCTCGCAATGGAGGCATGTTTTTTGACATGGCCTCAATTGCGACCAGTACGTCCACCTGCGTGTTTGCCGTGCGCAGCAACCCTACTTCTGAGGAAAGGGGGATCCTGATGGTTGAGGGATGGCTTTCCGGAACAACACACCACTTTGGCCCCTGCTTCTCGGAAGGATGGGAGGTCTGGATGAGCCCGTCCAGATCAATCGGCTGGTCGTCGCTCCTTGGAGCTTCGCCACAGGGTTAGGCGCTGCCTATATCCTCCTCATATCCCTGGTGCCAATGTGCATCCCCTTGTAGGGCTCGGTGGTGGGTGGGGAGCGAGGGAGATGAAACTTTACTCAACTTACTATGGGTAAAAATAATAAGAACGCTAATCAAAAACAAAATAACGATCGTGCAGAGAGATCGAGTCGTAGACCGCCAAAAAATCCGAAGTTTTTGGTGATGAAGTTGGCAAGTGGGGAGTCGTTTAAGACCATCTCCCCATTTCTAATTTCAAAAGAACTTAAACGCCTCGTTGGGGATACGAAACATGTTAAGAGACTTTTCGATGGCCATCTTCTTATCGAAGTCTCTAAGGATAAGCAAGCCACCACCCCCTTACTCTCGTCCGCCGGGCTGGCGACCGGCCATTGTCGAGTGGGTCTTTTGCTCATCAGAGATTTTGGCTATGGACGGAAACTTGTGTGTAAAACGAGGCGGCCTTAACAGGTCCGCCTGTCCGCCGAATACTAAGGCGATCGGCCGTGGTTTGCATTTTTCACCTCAGAGCTGAGCTGAAATTTCGGCTAAGTCGGAATGGACGGAAACTTG
>JAHWFO010060570.1:0-10617 GCA_023313115.1 Rhysida immarginata
ATAACCTAATAAAATGAGTCCTATGATCTGGAAATTGCTGTGAGTGCACTCACAGCAATATGCGGTTAATATGACCCGCTTGTGAGAGTCATATGATTCTTCCAATACGACCCATTTAAGAGAGTCGTTGGACACAGATGTCAGTAAGAGTTGTTTGACCCGAATTTCCGAGTCACCATTCTCGGGTCAATTGACTCGACTGCACAAGAATTAAGATTCATTAACGGAATGTTTACTATACGCGTATATAATTATTTACAAATTTTTACATATATATTTATTTATTTTCTCAGCTACTTACACACTTACAGGTATATAGTCATATTTACACAAATTTACACTTATATAGTCATATTTACACACGTGTATACACAATATACACAAGTTTACACACGGGTATATATCAATTCACACAAGTTTACATACATCTATACACTTATTTACACAAGTTTACACTTATTTACACAGGTTTAAGCTTATGTACAACTCTGTACAGCTTATTTACACACGTTTACACACATTTATACATATATGTGCACAAATTTATACACGTGTATAGTCAATTTACACATTTGTACACACGATATATACAAGTTTACACACCGATATACACCAATTCACACAGGTTTACTTACGTCTATACATCTATTTACACAAGTTTACACTTTTGTACCCATCTGTATAGCATATTTACACATTAATACAAATTTACACACGTGTATACTGATATTTACACAAGTTTATATTTGTATACCGACCTGTATTTGCATTTTATCATCTTTATAGTCAAAATTCGCCAGCAGAAGATAGAACTCCAAGCTTGTAGGCAGAAAAAAGATTTTAATGATAAATCTGTTGCTAAATTCTAAAGTACCGATCGCTGTGTTCATAGAGAAACGACAGCTCTTGAACGGTAGACAACAATAGGAAGAAAAACGATATCTTTTTAAAATTTTTAAACATAAGTTTAAAAAAAAAAAAGTCCTTTATTGATTTAAGAATACATTCAACTTCTAATGTACAATGCAATAAATTCATCATCACCTCAACAGAACTGATTTGCACAAAAATCAAGGGATTATTTTTATTGTAACCATTACATCGTTCTCATTATAAATTTGCAAGATTCCTTTTTCATTCCTTTGGGTAGGCTAAATGGAAACTATCACGAGGAGCCTGAAGAGGAAGCCTCATATTTGTATCCTTGGCAATCTGAAATGCAGAAAAAAGTTACACTCCCTACAATAATGGAAACAGAGACATTTTATTTCTGTTAATATCATATTCGACCTCCGTGCTGAAATTAAGTCACCCACCCTTCTTACTTTCTATAAGGCTCCGATACACAGCTTTCAGTGTATAGATCCATTCTTGCTGCGAGAAACTGGCCATGTTGTTAGCAGTCGATAATAATGAATGCTGTTCATTGGAAATGCATTTCAGATCACAACGGGTAAAAAAAAATATAATCGTGTTAATTTATATAATGAATAAGAAAACGTGTTAGCAAATAAATTTGGAACTATTAAATAAGAATAATTTACGTTAGAAAAAAGTGTAACTTACTTAGATTCCTGTTTTCGTTCAATTTTTCTTGAACTGGTAAAATTTGAAGGAGGAAGACGAACAACGTCGGAGAATGGCTTATTCAACGTTGGGTATTTGAGGGAGCCTGTTCTCGCATTCAGAGTTGAAGAAACTATCTCTGCTGATAGATAGTCTCTAGGTAACTTGTCCCATCCATTGTCATATTAAAGAGTAGTATTAGTTCTAATAATTTTGTATTAATCTTCTTACTAACACGAACGGCGAAATCGTCCCTATCGCTATCCGCCATGTTTTCGTAACTTGATTTCGTATCGTTGCTGGAAATGGTTCCCATTTCCTATGACTTGGCTCGTAAAGCCGTGTTTAGCGCTGTTAGATGAGTCGGGGATTCGTAAACACTTGAAGATGGGTCGTACAACTTATCTACGAAGTACTGTATTCTTATAATCGAGTCAGAGAGCTATAACCTAATAAAATGAGTCCTATGATCTGGAAATTGCTGTGAGTGCGACCGAACACAACGCTCAAGAACGCGTCATGTGCGACCTTTATTAAATTGGTTCACCGGGAGGGGGCCACAGTAACCTCCCTAAAGAGAAATCTATAAGTGTTCAGTCACCACTAACACCAAAGGCCATAGTAGTAGCTGAAGTAATAAAAGACGGGGCAGGTCGGGATACCAACGGGTGTAAGTCAGACAACGGACGAAAACTGGGAAATAATAACGTTGCGAGGGTGACCCTAAGTGTCCGACGAAATAGCAGGTGAAACGCACACGGGCAAAGGCGTAGGGACTATCGGATTCTGACATAACAGAATCAAAACAGTGGAGTCATAGCAAAGACACAAAAGTGGGACACAGCCCGTGTCCAAAATGTACCAAAATCTAAAAAAATATAACGGTGTTCAAAAGAGACCGTTACAATACATATATGTGCACAAATTTACACACGTGTATAGACAATTTACGCCTCTGTACAGCTTATTTACATAAGCTTATACAAATATGTACATAAATTTACACACGTGTATACACAATATATACAAGTTTACACACGGATATACACCTATTCATACAGGTTTACATACGTCTATCCACCTATTTACACAAGTTTACACTTTTGTACATATCTGTAAAGCATATTTACACATTTATACACACAGGTACACAAATTTACACACGTGTATATACCAATTTACACAGGCTTACACACCTATTTACACAAATTTACACACGTAATTACTGATATTTACACAAGTTTACATTTGTATACCGAGCTGTATTTTTATTTTATCATCTTTACAGTCAAAATTCGCCTTCAAGCTTGTAGGCAGAAAAAAAAATTTTAATGATAAATCTGTTGCTAAATTCTAAAATAACGATCGCCGTGTTCATAGAGAAACGACAGCTCTTGAATGGTAGACAACAATAGGAAGAGAAACGATGTCTTTTAAAAAATTTTAAACATCAGTTTTGTTTTTTTTTATAAAGTCATTTATTGATTTAACAATACATTCAACTTCTAATGTAGAATGCAATAAATTCACCATCACCTAACAGAATTGATTTCCACAAAAATCAAGGGAATATTTTTGTTGTAACCATTACATCGTTCTCATTATAATTCTGCAAGATTCCTTTTCCATTCCTTTGGGTATGCTAAATGGAAACTATCACGTATTGCTCAAGAGGAAGGCTCATATTAGTATCCTTGGCAATCTGAAATACAGAAAAAAGGATGAGTTTTAGATCAATGATTTACACTCCCTACAATAATGGAAAGAGAAACAGGGACATTTTATTTTAGTTAATAGTATATTCGACCTCCGTGCTGAAATTAAGTCAGCCACACTTCTTACTTTCTATAAGGCTCTGATACACAGCTTCCGGTGTTTAGAGCTGCGAAAAACTAGCCATGTTGTTAGCAGTCGATAATAGCCTTAACTAAAGCACTAGATAATACTAGATAACACTAGATAAGTATTATCTAGTGCTTTAGCCTTAACGTGTTGAGCGCGACGCGCGTGACGAGTTTGAATGACGTCAGAAAATTCGAACTTGGTGTGGCGTTAACGTGAAGCTTTCACGTCCCACGCGGTCACCACGTTGGCTTTTTTTCGTGACGTGAAGCTTGCTAAGAGAGACTTATTACAAAAATCCTACACACGGAAAAAATCTTAACCTCTCTAAAATCACTTCTGCCACGTCAACAACGTGTAACCAAATGACGTCATAGATATCACGTCACGGATGTCGCGTAAAAGTATCTTAACCTCTCTATTAATGAATGCTGTTTGGTGGAAATGCATTTCAGATCACAACGAGTAACTAAAAAATAATCGTAACAACAATGAATAAGAAAACGTGTTAGCACATAAATTTGGAACTATTAAATAAGTATAATTTACATTAGGGGCCGTCCATAAATTACATCATCCTTTTTCCAAATAATTTTATACTGCCCCCCCCCCCCCATGTCAGCAATGTCATATTTTTGTTAACCCTCCCTCCCCCGCTTCGGTCATACGTCATCCTGACACGAAAAGTGACGATTAAATTCTATTAATCAAGATATATCGAGGTCATAAATAAAAACAGTGCAACCATAGAGGGAAAAACATTCCATTTATTGAAATGTCTACACATCTTTAATCCATGGTGAGGTAACGCAACTCTCCAAATCTTTAATTATTAAAGACGTATTTTTTGAGGTTGGTTCAGGAACGAACAAGATAGAAATACCATATTCGCTAAACCACACAAAAAATCATCATATCTTCAATACCAGGCCTGTAAATATGAAACCGGAATTACCTATAAATGGCCCTAGCTGTCAATAACGCAGTAGTTACCGTCAAACTGCGTCGTTGGCGCCATTTTCTTACTCTGACATCTGACAAAGATTTTTCAACTCACAACAATACAATTTCATACAACAGCATAGTCTGTAATAGCGTTGAACATGTCGAATTTTGTGCCTGGAAACTGCGATTTGCGGATAGCATTGATTTTCTGTTACCATTTGAAGAAAACTGCAGCAGAATCGGATCGAATGCTTGTCGAAGCTTACACTGAGCATGCTCTTGTTGAATCAGTGCCTTGAGTGGTTTAAAAAATTCAAAAGTGGCGATTTTGACTTGAGAAACGAAGAACGTGGAAGCAGGCTGCGTGGAAGACACAACGTTTTCTATTATGAGCTGCTGAAACCTGGCGAAACCGTTAATACTGAACGCTACCGACAACAAATGATCGATTTGAATTAAGATTTTCGTGAAAAACGACCAGAATATCAAAAAAGGCAACACAAAATGATTTTGCTTCATGATAATGCACCATCACACACACAAACAGCAAACTTTGTCAAGGAAACGATTGAGCGTTTAGTTGGGAAATACTTTCGCATGCGGCTTACTCACCACACTTGGCTCCGTCCGCTTACTACTTGTTTACATCGATGGGACACGCACTTGCTGAGCAGCCCTTCACTTCTTGTTTGTGCATTTTTGTTTTATTTTAAAACTTGATATATTCATCTCCCTTCAAAACTTTCTCCCACTGAAATGATTTTTCAGCTGTTGCAACGGCAGAGTTATCCATCCAAAAATATAATTCTGAAACCAATTCAGGGAACAATCACTCAGTCTCTGACTCCTCCCCTAGTACGACTTTAGTGCCTAACGAAAATTCTATTAAATTGTCCATTATTCAACTGCCTAACTATTCAGGAAATATTGAAACTTGGCTAGAATTTAAAGACAATTTCGTCTCAATTATACATGCTAATCCCAGCATCACAGATATTCAAAAACTACACTATCTGAGATCGTGCCTATATGGATCAGCGGCTCAAATAGTCAACTCATTGGAAATTAGTCAGGCAAATTATTCAATAGCATGGAAATTACTTTGCGAACGGTATGATAATAAAAAACTTTTAGTTCATAATCATATTCATTCATTGTTTGATCTTCCAAATATAAAATCTGAAAGCGCATCTGAACTGAGGAAGTTATCGGATGGATTATCCAAACAACTCCTTTGTTTAGAGGCATTGGGTCAGCGTGGCAAGCAGTGGAGCACCCTATTGATTTATTTGATCACTCTGAAATTCGATGCCTCCACGAAACGTGAATGGGAGAGTCGCGTCTTTGACAAGGAATTTCCAGATGTTGCACATGTTCAATCTTTCCTCAAAGAAAGGTGTCAATTGCTGGAAACCTTGGAAAATCAACTGAAACCAAAGAGAAATGTAAATTTTAAATCAGAAATCAAGAAACAAAATCCAATTAATACATTTGTAGCCAGTGAGAAACAAATTCAAACCAAATGTAATTTTTGCAATGGGTTAAATCATTTTATTTTTTCATGTAAGGAATTTTTAAAATTAGATGCCAACAAAAGAATAAATGAGGTGAAGGGAAGGAAGTTGTGCCTTAATTGTTTGAGGAAGGGTCACAATCATCAGGAATGTAAATTGGGCCAATTGCAAAAATGCAATAAGAGGCATAATACGCTTTTACATTTAAGCAGACAGACAAATGAGCCCATCTTAGAGAATAATGAGCCACAAAATGAGTCGATTGAGACTATTTTGAGCAATTGCAGCTCAACAAATCAACACATTATGCTATCCACAGCTCTTATAAAAATAAAAGAAAATTCCGGCAAAGAGGTGACAACTAGAGCTCTATTAGATTGTGTCTCTCAAGCTAGTTTAATCATTTCTGATTTTCAAAATAAATTAAATTTAAACAAAACAAAGGTAAACATCTCAGTAATAGGTGTCAATCAAAAGATAAGCACGGTCAATTACAAGACCGAAATACAATTGCAATCACGTGATAATTCATTTAAGAGCAAACTAACTTGTTATATAGTCAAAAAAATAACTGAAAACACACCTTCGAAAACTTTTGACATTTCAATTTTTAACATCCCTAAGAATATAAGGCTAGCTGATGAAGGTTTTCATAAATCAAAACCAATTGATATTTTAATAGGCGCCGATTTATTCTGGGATATATTATCCTCAGAGCAAATTAGGCCGGGGGCAGCCACATTTGCAAAACATAGCCTTTGGATGGATAATCGCAGGTCCATTTACATGCAGTATGGTGGATTCCAAGGCAATCACGTGCAATTTAATCCAAACGCACGACATTCAAGAACGATTAAAATTGTTCTGGGAGTTAGAGGAGATTACTCTCAAAGGGCCGTCAACTTTAAGTGACACATATTGTGAAGATCTGTTCACAGAAACAACAATTAAAGGCGATGACGGTAGATATATTGTAACCATTCCATTCAAAGCACCTCTATCAGATTTAGGCGAATCTTTACAAATCGCGGAAAATCGGTTCTTTGCGCTAGAAAGAAAATTAGAAAGATTTCCAATGTTAAAGACACAATATACCAATTTTATGGAAGAATACCAGACCTTGGGACACATGACCAAAGTTGATGACCCTTTCAATGAATTACAAAATGCATATTACTTACCTCATCACGGCGTTATAAAAGATAACAGTCTAACTACAAAGTTGCGAGTAGTGTTTGACGGGTCCTGTAAAACTAGTAATGGAACCTCGTTGAATGATATTCAACACTTTGGCCCCACTATTCAGCAGGACTTATTTAACATTTTAGTTCGCTTCCGAACATTTAAATATGTTTTGTCTGCTGATATCGAAAAAATGTACCGCCAGGTGCTGATCAATCTACAACAATGCAAATGTCAACGAATATTATGGAAAGCTAACACTGAAGACGAATTGAGTCCCTTCGTGCTTAACACGGTTACCTATGGGCAAGCGTGCGCTCCTTTCCTGGTTATACGCGCTTTGCATCAATGTGCCCACGAGCACAAAGATATTCATCCTAGAGCAGCTAGAATTATTCTAGAAGACTTTTATGTGGACGATTAATTATGCCCCGTTCACATTGGATCGGCAAGGCGGCAAAGCGTCTTTTTCTGCCTCCCCCCTCCTGCCTCCTCTGCCGCCCGCGCGAGTTGTTCCCACTGGACCGGCACGAGAAAAGCGGCAAGGGAAGAGAAATTATATAATGACGGCGTCGTTTGGATCTTAAGTTGTTGCAGTAAAACTTTGGACGAAGTTCACGGTTCATAGAAATTTGTAGTATCCGAAATTTGCTATATCTGAGACAATTCGGAATTTGTTATATCACTGTTGAAAGGCCAATTGGCACAGTTGAGAATTCCGAATTGTTTCGTTTATTTTTTTTTTATATCAGAGTTCGTTATAAAGAAGTTCAACTGTGTTATATGTCGCTGAGAAAGCATAATTAAAACATAAAACAGAATATACAAATAAACTCTAGTTTTATTTATATTTGTTCAGTGTGCATATTTTCTCGTATTTACAAAAAGTCTTCAAGATTATTTTTAAATTTGATTGTCGCCAACATCGATTGGCATTATTTTCAATCGAAGCGATCGAAAACCAAACTCGTGATCACGTTTCTGTTCTAAAACTTGCTAATTTCAAACCTAATTATCTAATTAAAATTTAACCAAACGTATCTATTTAAAGATGTAAAAAGCTGAAGGACAATAGCAATTTATAATTTCACATTTACAAAATAAAGTGCATTCTCTTTATTCTATTTCACTATAAAATTGTGATCCGCCATCATTCTTTTGATCACGTGCTCCAGTAGTCGAACGTGATTGGAGGAGCCGGCAACCGGCAAAAGTTGAACAAATTTCAACTTTGCCGCCTGGCTTATTTGCCGGCCGCGGAACTTGACTTGACCTATTTCTAGTTGGCCTTAACCGAGCATTCCTCTCCGACGGGTTCACCCAACTAGTGACGCGTTGGCGCAATGCTTGGAAAGGGATGGGGACTATGTCGAAAAGTGAATAGTGCATTACATAGAAGACAAATGGAAATATCATGTACAAAAAGAATTTTGAAAATCGGTTACCAAGTAAAAAAAAAGCTACAGCCATGAAGGCATTAGCTTCAAAACGCCCTCGTATATTGAATTTACATTTAATTTTGCTTATCTCATTTTTTTCATTACCATCCTATTCAGTGTCTATATTCATACATAATTGAAGGAACCGACATTGTTCCATGTTATTTTATTTTCTGGACAGAGGGTCATTGGAGGTTTGGAGTCTGTGTGTGTTTCACCTGGAGGGAGTCTCCAACGTTTGGTGTTCTCCAACGTTTGGTGTTCTCCAACGTTTCATGAGAAGTCATTGGGAGATAAATGTACATTCCATCTGTACATGTAATCAATTTTAATTTTGAATTCACTTATATGGAATCATCAAATCATCACCTTAGAGAATTCATATTATATAAAGAACTTGCAAGTAGATTCGTCGTGTATATATAGTACTTTTTGATGTTAGTGATGTATGAATTCGTTTTGCCTCTGAAGCAGATAAATCTGGAGTTTCTGCAAGTCTTCTTTTAATCTGTTTTCGTGCAGCTTAAAAAAAACAACAATATTTATATTGTAATTTAAAATCATGTCGATCAAATGGTTTAAAATATCATAAACAAAAAAATGAATTTTCTTAATTCATTAATTTAAAAAAAAATCGTTATTAATTTTAAGTATACAATAAAATTTGGAAAATAAATTCAGAATCGAAGTACAAAAATAAATTTGCATTTCTTACCGTGAAGTATAAGAGGAGAAGCGATGGATTTCTCTATGTTGCCAGTTGGAAAAATATTGAATCCCGAGAAGTCACCTGTTGGAGTGGAAAGAAAATCCAGCATACAAAAGATGTGGAAGGAACAGGGGAGGGTGGAGAGCTTGCAGGCAATTGTACTCATGAAGAATATGTAAAGGAGTTCCAACTCCTAATGAGGTGCTAGGAAGGGGACTAGCGTGTTCTGAGCCTTCTGTTAATACATGAGGTTGGTCGTGAGCTGCAGGTGATTGAGTTACTTCTTCGAATTTGAAAGCGGATGAAAATATTGTAGGAATTGCGGAACATATAATACGATGGCATTTTACTGGATCACTAAACCGATCTTTACCAAAATGATCTGAACACATGGCATAATTTTTGCTGATGTGTTCTGGAGACTGTTGCAAAAGATAATTTCTTCCGCATGCGCTGATCCAATTTTTACACCTAAAAAGTATAAAATTATTGTTTCTATTAAAAGAAAACTAAGCTAGCGTTTTCATATGAAAAATGGTATGGATGGAAAAATAAAAGACGTTCGTGTTAAATTTATTTTATTTCTGCTGCATTTACAATAATATTTTCTTGTAAATTAATAAATGACATTCGCGCTATTTTTTTTTTTTTATTTCTGTTGCAGTTACATTATTATTTCTCGTAAATGTATAAGATATTTTTTGTATGTGTTGTTGAGATGGATATCTGTGTGTCACTGTTTATATAAAGTTATTTACGTTTCAAACCGAATTATATTCGTCTGCTAGGGACAAACGGATAGTGTCAAAGTCCATGTTTAACTTTTATTTAAGAAATTACCTCAAAAATTTTTTAAGTTTATTAAATTAAAATTATATATATAATTAACCAAGAAAGCTCATGTGTGGTGAAGAAAAAAACGCAAAAGCAAAAATTGAATTGAATTAGTTGCGCGAAAATTTAATGAGCGAATGTTCAGATAAAAAAATAAGAATAATAAAAACTTCAATTTATTTACCTGTCTGCTTGTGGTGGAAATCGCAAAAATGAAATTCATGTCCTTTGTTTAAACAGTATCTCGCAGCACATCGTTGATTTTTGGGCATTTTTAAATTCAGCCTGCTCTATTTGTAAGTCTAAATTTTTTCGATAGTTTAGATCACCTATATACCGGTATGGGCATTCTTTTTTTCTAATTGTGCGTAGTTTTTTTTGTTTTTTTTTTAATCATTAAAGTCGACACCCCCAAAAAATGCTACATCACGCGCCATGAAACCGGAAACCATGCTCATCTCTTTCGCTGCTTTTCATGATCTGTCCCAGAGACAAATGAAAGTAATTAGTGATGTATCTCTAAATGAAAATATCGATACACGTATCGTATCAAGATATCGCCCCCTAAATATCGATATGCGATACG
>JAHWFO010060582.1:0-36673 GCA_023313115.1 Rhysida immarginata
TCTTGAAATAAGCGCCCTCTATGGCTAATTTTGGTACTATTTTTTTTTGCAGAAATCGAAACTTCATGTTCCACTAAGTATATACACCAAAATGTACTGCATTTGGCCTAACAGAATTACCGCTAGCGAGCTCTGAACACCTTACGTTATTTCTTGCCCACCTGGTACTATACTTTCCATTTAACCTTTTGGTTCTTTGATTTTATTATACTCTGTCCAATGAAAGTTGGAGTGGGCATGTCCAGTTAAACTTCCTATTTCAATTGTTAGACATTGTTGCCAATATAGAATCAACAAAGTCTAACAATTGAAATAGGAAGTTTTACTGGACATGCCTACTCCAATTTTCGTTGGACAGGGTATAGTTTAAATTCTCATTATACTTTAGTTTAATCATTTAGGAATTTGCAATTCAATTTTCATATTTACATATTTTTTTCCAAAGTGTTTTAAAATGCACGTTAGTTATAGGTATCCGATCTCTCGATGCTGTAACACAAAAAGTGCTATTCTATCCGCTATGGTGTTTATCATTCTTGTTTACTTACTTTTGGAGAGCCACCCTTCTCATAAAATTTAATTCATAGCTGGATTAAAGAAAGCAGAACTAAATTATCTAATGTTTAGTGAAATCTGTTCTTATGAGAAAAAAAAACTTTTATTGACCGACGAACTAGGTACTTCCAGAAAAATAATGGTTGACGAGAAGGAATTGCAAAAGCGCTATATTTCGCTTGTCAAAGCATTTATTTTATGGTAGCGACGATGTGCATTGACTAATTACTATAATAGCTCCTATTTTTATCTCACCTAATCAAAGTGTAAAAATAAAATCATAGAATTCATCCATGAAAATTTGATCATTTATACCACAACAGGGTTTGCTCTGCTCAACTGGAACTTATCAATTACTTATGATTTTCGGGGAGATTTCAATGTTGATTTCTCAAAAGGAAAATCAAAGTCTTTAATTGATTTTAACATGATAATGTTTTAAGGCTGGACATCATTCTTCAATAAGCATCATGCAAATAACATCACCATAAAGTGTTATATTAAAAATCACATCCGACTTAAATATGTGCGAATGACCCAACTGAGTATACAACAAAATATGGAATTACGATTGACGGAGATTTTTTTGTGCACATTGTAGATCTAATGAGAAAACTAATGAAAATAAATGGTTCTTTTTATATATAATAATAATTTATGGTATTTTCCTGATACGTCCAAGTAACAACATCCATAATTACATTTGTATCTTTCACATATATATTACTTAGAATCGATTACAATCACCATAGAGGTTTTCACTTCGGTCATGCGGTCTTGAGCAAACACCAATTTTCACAGGCTTTGAAGTTCCTAATTTTGCCTCAAGTGGGAGAGCGACGCCGAGCGTACGTTTTTGCGACCTAATATGCAAACGTTATTTTAGATAAATCTCAAACAGTTTGGGTAAGTACTCACAGCGTAATAGTTAATTGTTTATTACTTACTGAAATCCTTTCGTATTATCCTTTCAAAACTTTGGTTTATTGTAATTCTGCACCGAGAATACGACCTCTCCAACAAAATCCCGAAGTTTGTTATATACGCAGTGAATCACTCTGTATAATTCAGGGTGTTTCAAAAATACTTATTACAAACTCTGTGAACTTTGTTGCACTAAAACAAGAAAAAAGGTTTATATAAACATATGTCCGAAAGTCCTTTAATTTCGAGTTATTAATGAAAGTTTACAAAATAGGTGATTGGAGCTCATTCACACATAAACTCATAATACTAGGTTACCACAAAAGTTCTTGCCGTATTTATTTCCGGAAAACAAAATGATGTACACAAAAAGTAGCGTATTGCTAGTCCCCAAATTTATCCCCATTGGCATCTAGCACCTTCTGCCAACGTGTCTCCAGTTGATCAATCTCCTGTCTATAAAATTGCCGGTCTTTGACTCAAAGAAGTCCGTGAGTGCCTTCCGCAAATCTGTATCATTGGTGTAGGATTTTCCACAAAGATGATTGTCCAGAGAATGGAAAAGGTGATAATCCGTTGGAGCAAGATCTAGTGAGTAAGGTGAATGACACAAAGTTTCCCAGACAAGCTGCTGTATGGTTTCCCTAGCCACCCGCGCCACATGTGAAAAGGCATTGTCATGAAGGAACAGTACCCCTTTGCGATTCACTAATGATGACTCCTTCAGCTGCAATGCCTGTTGCACACGTTCCAACTGCTGGGAGTACAGGTCCCCACTGATGGTTTGGCCAGTCGATAGCAGCTCGTAGTGAACCATTTGGCGTCTAGTCCATCAGACACACCAGAGTACGAGGTTCATCAGAAATGGCTAATTCTCCCGACCTGAAATTCTGGAACCAATGCCTTGCAGTGCGTTCATTCATAGCATCATCCCTAAACCCAAGATCAATTTAACGACTTGTTGCTGCTGCTGAAAAGCCCACTTTGAAGTCATAAAGCAAACAGCACCTAACCATCTCTTTTGTTACCTCCATTTGTCTTGACTTCTGCACGAGATATGATTGATGTGAATGCTCAACAGCTCTGTATTTTTAGAGACTAACCTTCCTGCTCCCCCCTGACAGATTTTGTACTGCACTGTACATTCATTTGCATATCTTCTGTCACTTCTTTTTATTGCAACATGAAAACGGCAAGAACTTCTGTGGCTACCTAAATGCTCGAAATATCCTCCTCTTCTTCTAAACACGCATGCACTCAACGAATCATGGACTGTTGCACCCTTTCAAACACTCCCTGACGGTTTCGAATGCTTTCACAGGCTTCCATGACACGTCAATCAAGAGTTTCTGCATCCGGGTGGTCTGTTGCTTAGACCAATTGCTTAAGGTATCCCCAAAGGTAATAATCCAGAGGACTGAGGTCGGTAGAACGTGCAGGCCATGTAACTGGTCCTTCTCTACCTATACATCTGTCGTGATAGATACCAGTAATGCATCTCGAACATTACCATTCACGCGGCCGTACATAAAAATCATGTCTGCCTGCTCATGAAATGAATAGCATGCCATCTTTGAACAGAGCACTTTCAGTTAAAACTCTTCTTGTAGTACATGTAGAATGGACACGTTGAAAAGAGATGAAAGAAGAAAGAAAACAAGTTTCTCTGGCAACACAACGCCATCTGGAATAAAATAAGTCAAACGAACATTAATAACTCAAAAACGTAGGATTTTCCGGCATATGTTTATATACACTTTTTTTCCTGTTTTGGTCTAAGGAACCTGTCCCCAAAGTTTGTAAAAGTATTTTTGAAACACTTTGTATTCGATATGAAATGCATATGCGCCGAAATGGCTTTTATCCAACGCGCTTGGTGCAAGAGCTTCATTTGCTTTAATTAGTTGCATTCCAGCATGTAGCTAAACTCTGGTTTTAACGTTATTACGTTTTTGATTTTAAAAATATATGATATCCAATCTCGATGTCATAGCCAGTCCAATAATGGCTGAAAACTTTATGTGTAAATTTGAAAAATAATTATGGTCTTCCAAATTCTAATTTTCTTTCATTTGCATTAGATATATTGACGTTTTTGCAGTTTTCAATAAGAACAAAGGTTTTTTTCGTAGACCTTCTTAACCATTTAAATAACCAATGTCCCTCAATCCAGTTCTCTCTCGAAATGAAAAAAAAACGGTTTGTTTCCTTTCTCGACCTCAAGATCACCCGCTCACGATATAACCTGGAATTTGACAATCCCAGTAATACCGAAGTTACTATTCACCGAATCTCCAACCATTTCTAGAGCCAAAAGTTTTCCTCTTCATCTATAGACGGGGTGCGTGTTTACAAACATTAGCTTACTTCATGCCTAGACGTATTTCCGCTTTTATAATAACTGAACTTCTACCGTCGGCTGTGACTAAAAGTCGGCATTATTGAGATCGACTGCCGAGTGCAGCGATTAATCATTAATTTATTATTGAGTCGGAAATTATAAAACGTTACACGGAAATCGATAAACCGTTACTTTACTCAATAATTTTGCCTTCTTTTGCGACTTGATTGAACCGGGAGCAATGCAGCACGGCATTTTTATTGGTTAAACTGTTCGTTTTTTATCCTTTCCTGCCTCATAAATTCTATGGTCGGAAGTGAATGACGGCACAGAAAATGGTGTATGCGCGTTCCTACTTCCTGCGCACCCAGTCTATAATATGATAGACAGAGCGCTAAGGATACCCATAGCAAAATACAACTATCCTCCAATGAAAGTCACTCCTCCTGTTATAGTGTTTCTTCCTGTGTTATTCTTGTTAAAAATTCTCCCAAGACCTTCTCCAAGATTTTCCTGCGTTTCATCCTGTGCTTCATCCTGTGTTTCGTCTGCTTCACCCAGCTCTACATAATACACTACACAAGACCTTTGATTCATGTGTGTTTCCGTCCCTTCATAAATTTCATTTCTCCACATTGGGTGACTTTCATTATCAATTGTTTTTAAGATTTATTTTATTCTCCTTTTTTTAATCAAAAGGAAATACTATTTTTAATTATTTATTCAATATTACAACTCCTACTCTTATATAACACTGGTCAACAATGAAAATGTACTTTAATTAAAAAAAAACAAATCCGGACTAAAAAAGTGTCCTGAACACAAATATGAAAACCAAATTTATTTTTTGGCTATAGTTTTTGAGATACGACTGCTACGTGGTATGACTTATTCAACCTTTTATATATAATGCATATATAGAAAAATCAGTAATTATTATCACTTGCATAAATATTATATACTTGCAATGATATTATATATTATATAATTATATATTATAATAAAGCTATATATACAGTATACACCCCTTATAATAAGTACAAACTTTGAGAAATAATATGATAGCTGTGGTTAATGAGAGGTGTCGTTATGTAATACCTGCTTGGATACGAATTTATGATGATACAACACTACCATTACTTTGACTGGACTGCAGCTGGGCTTTACAAGGTACAGCTGCTTCTTGTGTGAATGGGACAGCCGTGCAAGAGACTTGTACATTCAACGAGAATGGCCAAAGAGATCACAGTTTCAAGTTGGTCAGAAGCAGTATCAGGGCAAATGGTCAGCAAGTATGTTGGCGGACTACTGCTGGGCAGTCAGTAGAGATGCTGCTGAGCTTCAGTACAAGAGAAAGATGAAGAGACATCATCTGTAGGCAAGCATAATGCATGCTATGACATTCAAAAAGCGTGATTTTCGGTATGACATTTTCTAAATATTTGTAGCCAACTCAGAATTTTTGTTATGATATTCGTTTTCAGCAATACAGAATTAGTATAAAAAGATCACTTTGGTTCTGGGTACATGATTTTCATAAAAAATTGTTGCGCAGTGTAATTAATCAAAAATTAATTATTTGAATGATGTATTCAAGCTTTGAATTTCAAAGTGGACAAAACATGTAAATTTCATTTTTATTTTAATTTTATCTTCTTTCAGTCATTTTTTCTTTGCCAGTCACATATCTAAGAAAAGCGAGGCCCTGAAACTCAAAATTCAAAAACGATGGTCAGATGAGTTTTGAGTTTCAGGGCCAGTCTTTCTACAGGGTGAGTTTTATAAAAGTGGCCTGGTGAACAACGTGTAAATATGAGCATGAAAAGAGATAACAATGATCAAAGATCAGTGCAAATAACCTAGATTAGATACTGGAAGTGTCCTCCATTGACCTCGAGGCACGTGTGAAGGCATGTCCACATGTTCCTGAAAGCACGAGCAAGTGTTTACCCTGGAAAGGCCTGAATGGCTGCCTGGACGTTTTGTTAAAGGTCGACGACGGTGCGCGGATTGTTCTGGAAGAAATCGCAGAGGAAGAAATTGCAGATCGATAGGTTTGGCGACTGTTCCTCGACTGATCGCATATTTGGGTGGGAACACTTCCTGGATACGGGCAAGTTTTGCGTGTGCAGAGTGGGATGTTGCACCATCTTGCTGAAAGCAAGCATTGGCACGCTCATCATCAGTAATTTGTGTGGCAAACACGTTGAAGATATTGTGTACATAACTGTCACCATTCACAGTTTCATGAAAGAACACAGGGATGGTGCGGCACGTGGAGACAGCACACCACACTCCAATTTTTTGTGGATGCAGTGGAGACTCCATGATCACATGTGGATTGACGGAAGACCAGTGGCACATGTTCTGTGAGTTGAAGTAACCAGACAGATGGAACCACGCCTCATCTGAGATGAACACATAACCATCCTCCAGTACACCCAGAACCATTTGCAATAAGGCCTCCAGCAATGGTGCTCAGGAACCATTCACAAAACTGAACTCTGGCCGGCTTATCCACATCATGCAACTGATGCACAGTGGTCATTTTGAAGGGGTGTAAGTTTAAACCCTGTTTCAAGATCTTAATTGCACTTGACTGAGACAAATCCAATTGCTGGGACGGCCGCTGTGATGACGTTTTGGAACTGTGTAGCATGTGTTCTTCAGCAGCAATGGTTGCTATTGTACAGACCGTCTTTTTGCGCACTTTCTTTGTATTCAGTACTGATCCCGTTGCATGCCATTTCGCAATTAAGTTTTGCATTGCCCTCTTAGCAGGAGGTTTTGCAGGCACAACACCAACTTGAAACTTAGTTTTAAACTCATCTGCACACTGTTTCCATGACCCATGCCGTGCATAGTGCTTTACCACAAAAATGCGCTGTTGCAGAGATAACACCATTTCGCCACTTTGCACAAACGAATACCATGCACACTAATGACACTAATGTCACTCTCTCAACTGCACGATATCAACTGCACAATATCACGTGAATGACATGTCATTTGAGAACTTACTATGGAGTATTTCGCACCGGGCCACTTTTAAAAAACTCGCCCCGTAGTTAGCTTTGTCAGAAGAGCATATGGCTTTCTCTTATAATTTTTGTAGAATTTGAATGGTTGGCTTTCTCTTATAGTTTTTTGCAATTTGATTAGTTGTGATTGTCGCTAAGCTATAATCATCCCTAGTAAGTTTCTTCCCAACCATATGCCTGTTGTGATGAATAAGGGAAGATTTACTGCAGCTCTGCTAGAAGATGGAAAGCAAATGGGATGGTTTTTACCACTCTTTCAAAATCTTCAGTTTGGGCATAAATTGCAAGAGGAATCTGAATTTGAATCTTGTCATATACCTAATGAATCATTTTTTCCATCGATACAAGGAATGGAACAGAAAGAAATTTGCAAGTACAGTTTTATGAATCAATTAGAATCTCACTCTTAATTAGTAGTGTGATTTAAGCCAGATTGAAACTGTAGCTTGTATAAGGCTTCATTGAAAAGCACAGCAGATCAGAAAAAATATTTCAACCACAGTTCAGAACTGGAAAAAAACAATTCAAACCACTGCTTTCGATGTCTTAATTATTGTTAAATGGAATTAGAAAATATAGTATTTCAATAAAAAACCGAGCCTTGTAATCGCCCCCCCCCCCCTCGTCGCTAAGTCATTTTTGTCTGTGCCTCTGTATTGGGTCATCAACCTCATTACAGAGAACAAAGGAAAATTGAAAATCGCACGAGATCTTGTAATAAGGGATGCTAGTCATGTGGGGATAGCACGTGATAGCATCAAATGACGTGTTTATGTTAGCGAGCTCAAATTACAATTTGACATAAATTCAAATGAAAGTCAATAGAAAAATAACTTACAAACGTATTTCCAAAAATTTCTTCGCCCTTCTGTCATGAATAAAACCACCTAAAAGGTGACTATTTTCATTTTTTGTTATCGGCCTCGGTGGCTCAGCGGTTGCGTGATCGCCTCTGATGCCCGAGTACGCGGGTTCGATCCCGGCCGAGGACGACGAGGATTTTTCAGGGGGAAATCCTGAGATCACGCACTTCCTTCGGAAGGGAAGTAAAGCCGTTGGTCCCGTGTAGTCGTTTGCCGGCTGCACGTTAAAGAACCCTTGCGAGGCAAAATTTGCGGCCCCTATAACGCCGTCCTGAAATAACCATGGCAGTTGAAAAGGACGTTAATACCAAACAAAACAAACAAACAAACAAAACATTTTTTGTTAACTTTCATGTATAAATTCTGAAAAAAATTTGAAACTGCGTATATCATTTTGTGACATTATTTAACAATTTCTATCAATTTTTCAAAAAATTTGACATACATAATATGATAATGAAATAAATGCTATAAAACAACAAACATCTCCGATTTATTACAAAGATTTTTTGTCCAAAAGGATCATTTACAGTAAACTCCGTGTAATTTGAATCCAAACTAACCAACAAAAAAATTCGAAGTAGGCGATAATTCGAATTTTACGATATCGGTCATACTTATCACATTATGCTAAATGCTATATTTTGGATTATGGGCAATCAGTAATCATATGTATTGAAAAAAAAATTAAAAGAAACATTTCAACTTGCCTGTTTATTTGAAATAATCGGTAATTGACAGTGTTGACAATTATTTCTACCTCGAAAATCCCAAAACTCAGATGAAATTCAGATGAAAAGTGAAATATAGTAATATATAATAAACTATACATTGTAAATATAGGGTAATTAAAGTTCTGTGATGTATATTATACGCTAATTTCGTTTGAAGTTCATTATACCAGTTTTCATTTGAATTTCCAGCGCCTAAAAAAATACAAAAGTAACTTCTCAATCCATGAAGGGCAACTTCGTTTCGATGTTATAAAGTGGCAATGGGAAGTTCAAATGAAAAGTGAATAAATGTAATAAATAATGAACTGTGCATTGCATATACAGGAAAATTAAGCTACTGTAATGTATATTATGCACTAATTTCATTTGATTTTTATCAGTGTGGAATGCAACTGCATCACATCTAAGCAGATAAGTTTTCTGAAATCATTGTTGTCATGACTGTACATGACAGAGCTGCTTGCTAACCATACAACACTATTGCTGACGATAATGATAAAAATAAAGAAAATGAAGAAGAATATTTGACTTTTGTTTTTCATTCTGATTTTGAAGGTTTCTCTTAAATTAAGCCAATTCGTTTTACTTGTCTATCATAAAGGGGAAGGGGGGTGCAGCATAACTACCGTTTTTTTTTTCTAAAATGATATGTTTTTATCAGTGCGGCTTAACTACCACTGCGGCATTATTACCGTAAATTACGGGTATTGAAATTTCAGGTTTGTATTTAAGTGTTAACAATTATGATTTTTGAAATTTGAAAATTTAACTATCCAAAAAAAATATAGCAACATTTTAAGCAGCTTTAACCAAGACGTAGAAGTACAATTATTAATATATTATGAGGAAATGAGCCTCGACATCGCGATCATCACATGCACGTGCTCATGTTACAAATTTATTCATTGTTACATGACATGCCATTATTTTGGTATTCTTTATGGTCTCTCTTAGAGCACATGAAATTGCCTTGAAGGGGTCCACAACAAAGCCTGAAAAGATAATATAGCCGAAATAATACCTTGATGATGATATTGTAGTAAATAGAATTTGAAAAAAACTAATCCGATTTTAAGTTATTCATGCAACGGTAGATGGGTAAACGTACAGCCTAAACGTGCATTCTTATAAGTCCCTAATAAGAAAGCATTATTATCCTGTCCATTGTTAGGACTGATGATTGCAAACAATATGAAAAGTCATTGTTTTGATTGTTACGTATAATAATTAAAATAAACATTATTGTGAAGCTCAGAATGGTCAGATTTTTTTATTGATCTACTCTGCTTTGCAATGAAATTGTCCCATCAACATGGAGTTATCCGACTTTATCCATATTTACTACCTCCGACTAGTAAACGATAGATGCATGCTCACGGGACATGATCATTTGGGTTGATACAGGATGTCCGGGTGCCTGTCCGGCTCATCAGTTGACACCTGTGCGAGAGGTTCAATGCAGTATGGAGGAAGCAGCTGCCTCGTGAATGTACAGTACTGTAATCCGCACAATGGTCTCAATGCCGCGACGACAACAACGAAAACCATTCACGCCATAAACGGACTTTGAAAGAAGTCGGACTATTGGCCTCTCTGAGGCTGGATGGTAAACCAGACGGATCGCTGTCCCAGGTGTCGCAGGATGCATGGACAGTAGGCCGATGTTGGAGGCAAGGGCGAGAGGAAGGCCAAATGCCAGAAGACCAGGCTCTGGGGCCCGGAGAAGCACGTGAGCTCGTACCGATAGGCGGATACTGCGAACAGCGCTAGCGGACAGAACCATCACTCTGCAGCAACTGTGCGACAACATCATTATTTCCGGTACTGCTCAAGTGTCAGTAGCGACAATAGCACGCCAGTTACACGCCGCGACAATATCTGCCAGGCATTCATTGTCAATATCCTCCTTTGACATCTGAGCGAATGAAATGGTGCCCAGTGGTCTTCAGAGATGAATCCCTCTTTTGTTTGGACACAGATAACCGACGTGGATGGGTGTGGTGCAGACCATTGAAAAGTGCCAATTAACAATGCATCTGGTATCACAATGGTGGGCCAACACCCGGGATCATGGTCTGGGGTGCCATCGGCTGCAATAACAGAACACCTTTAGTCACCATCCAAGGCAGCCTGACAATAGCACGATAGATCAGAGAGATTCTGGAACCTGTATTACTGCCCTTTCTGCACACCATACCCGCAATCTTTGAGCAGGATAATGCCAGACTGCACATGGCAAATATAAACATGGCATGTCTGGATGATGTCAACTGCCTGCCAGGGGTGATTGTCAACGACGTCCCGCCAATTAAGCACGTGTGGGATTTGGCGGGACGTCGTTGACAATCACCCCTCAATCTCTATGAACTGACAGAGGTTCACCAGGCCTGGGCAGATGTACCCCAAGATGACATTCGCCACCTGTATGATCACCACACCTGTGGGTGGAACAATGCATCGCTGCAAGAGGTGGTGCTACAACCTACTGCTGCTGCTTTCCATTGGGACACCCTGTACAAACGAGTGCATGTCTTGGCTCCATAATGTAATATAGGTGTGTTCAAATGTATCTCTTTCTGTATACCTACTTTTGGGTCATTCGGATAACTCCTTGTGGGTGGGGCAATTTCATTGCAAATCAGTGTAATAAGCCACAGATAGCAAAGGCACATATTTTTAAATGTAGCGTCTCTTCATTGGTAACATTGTTTTGACATTTGAGAAGCCATGTAATGGAACGTAAAATCATACAACTTTATCACCATTGTATAAATAATCAGATTGAATAGATACTTAATGTACAGGGGGTCCCATAAGTGTTCATACATAGGGAAAATAAACATATTTTTATGAAAACCATATTGGTTTATATAATATGCTCTACATGACTACCATTGTTTTGAAAACACATTTTGATGCGTTTCCTCTACTGCTGAAGTCATGAACTTATTTGACACACTATATATGAATAAAAGCCAATATATTCTCGATAATCTCTAGATCCACGATCCAATGAGCGCCATTCTTTGCATGATGCTTTACATGTAACATAGTTCAGGAATGATTTTTAACTAGTTTGCACTGGATTTCATTGCAAAACAAGTGGAGAACCATACATTGATTTTATGGTAGCATGTTCTCATATAATTACATTTTGCATTTTCAATAATTACATCCTACACAAGTAGTTAAATTTGCCAAAAAAAATCCTGAATTTGGTCATTCTAAAATTTACCAATGTTCAACTAAATTGAGTGTAGCCAGGTGCCTATTCTAAAGATAGGATAATAGAATTACACTACAACAATTTCTATCAGAAGTGAATGTTTGTGAGAAAATTATGTGCTCTGTACAATGATAATGGAAAAAACATGGCTTGATTGTGCAGGACTGTGCCACAGATCTCCAGATACTTGGTCAATTTCGTCTTCATTGACTTTTTCTAGATACTTCTCCTGTAAAGCGTGGTTCCCACATGTGTAAAAACAACGGCAGAAACCACAAAGCTGAAAAATTGTATGATGTCACTTCCCGTTATCGTCTCTTCTGCCTGACTGAAAATTTCTGCTTTTTAGAGTTGGGTTGAGTTCAACTTTTGTGACACAAGCAGGGCAGTACCGGTTGCTCAGCCAATAGAAAACGATCTCTGCAGTGACGTCACAGTGATGTCCTCTCTCTCTCTCACAAAATAAAAATGTTGGACACTCAGCTCACAAAGGTGAAGAGGCCGAGAAAGAAAATTGATGTAGAAGCGCTAATAGAAGAGGTGCGAAATGTATATTTATTAATTAATTAATCAAAGTTAATTGAATAAACAACAATTGAATGCAAAAATTCGATGTGATGATTGATGAGGAATGAACGAACTGTGTATGTACTGTGTGCAGTCGAAGCCGACTGTTTAGAATGATCGATGGCTTCGGTGCAGTGCATTTGTGTTGGACAAAATTCTGCTATCTTTTGAGTTTCTGCCATGTGTGACACCTGCAGGAGCAGAAAGTAAAAAGGTATAAAAAATACGCCCTGGTTTCTGCTCTTTTTTTTCTGCCTGTGGGAACCACGCTTTAGCTGTTGCACAAATAGCCATCAAGCCCCACTGTATCTTAGCTGCTGTTCTTACAGGTTGGCTTATCTTAAATTTATCTGAAAAACCAAATGGGAGAGAAGTGTGTGAAGACCAAGTGGGTTTTTTTTACGATGTGGATTGAGTAATAGCCTACAAAGATAGATAAAAGAATTTTCTGTCAGAACATTTTCTCCCTTGTGTTTTCTGCAGTTGTTTTTACGCATGCAGAATCCACGCCTTAGGCTGGCCAAACGGGGGGGGGGGGACCTCTAATTCACAAAGAGAATTAAAATACCGGATACATATTTTGGCTACTACGTAAATAGCCATCTTCAACGATGGAAAACAAAAGTCAACTTTTACTTTGAACTTGAGTTGACTTTTGTCTTTCAATGCTGAAGATGGCTACTTAGTATCCGAAATACGTATTCGGTATTTCAATTCTCTTTGTGGGTTAAATTTTCTCCCCTTTATAGGTGTTACATTCCACAGTTTTTGCCTAATTAATTTAAGGCTGGGACATTATAAATCTCAAGGAGCTTTCTTGAAGGGACAAACTTCTGTTGTGGAGAACAACAATGAGGTTTCTGACAATAGCTTCACAATAGGGTCAGAAAGATATCTCATTTTCCATTTGAAAGGAAAATAATAAAATAAAGTAATGTGAAATTATAAAAAAAATTTCAATATGAAAGAAATTGAATTTTTGAAAGTGTGTATTGTGACGTCACACTTATGTAAAGTCCCCCCCTACCCATATGTCACGCTGTGTCACACTTTTCATACTCCCCTCCCCCCCTAAGAGCGTGACATATTTTTTGAATGTCCCCTTAACAGTGACCTTGGTCCTCTGAAAGAATCCAGATATTCCAATTAATTGGTTGTAAATTCACAGATTTTTTCCTCCAGTTTGCTAGGCAATTCAGTTTAGACCGCTGATCAGTCTGTTTTTTCCCCTTACATTTGTCAACTTTTCACATATTGTAAGGTATTTCAGATCTGCTCTCTGGGTAGTCCTTTTCATGATCGGTCTGCTTACTGTCTCTTAAACAAAGTGTTTCTATTGTCAATTTATGTTTGATCATGGATGATGAAAACCATGGCTATCTTCCCAAAAGGATAACATATAATCATTCCTTTTTGGAATGGGGCTCTCCCTTTCTTTATCTTAGAACGTTGATGGAAATGCATCCTCTCCATAAATGTCTTTGTTCATATCTAGCTTATAATATTACTTATTAATTCACTTGATGTGGATTCATACCCTAATGTTTTGATAGCTGGAGTTCCCGAGCCATGCTCATTACATTCTGTCTCATTGTGGGGCCAATATTCAGTTTTAGCTTTTCCTCTGCTGATTCTCTAAATAGCAGTAGCAGGTCTTGCTTTATAACAAAATTTACTCTTTCTTCTACTATGTGGTATCCTTTCTGTAATTTGTAACTAACGCATTTTGACTATTGATCTTTACTTTTGATTCAATGAGCCTCTCCATCTACTCCGTCATTTGAAAACAGTTAAATATTTCATTGTATTCTGTTGACAATAATTCATCAACGATATTTTGCTTCCCTGTGTAACGTGTCTAATCATCTCCCTCGAATTTCTCCAGATGGGGGCTCTCTAACTTGTATAATTCTCTTTTTGTCCTACCCGGGAAATACAAGCAATTGGTGAAAGATATGTGTTTTAAAATAAATTTAAGGCCAATATCATTGACTTCTCACTCAATCGTTCATTAGGCGAGACGTCTCCTACCCATTCATTCTCTGAACATCCACAACTAATTCGACCTCGTCAAAAATAATTTTTGAACTACTTAATTACTAGTTATATTCAGTTATGACACGTTGTTATGAGTTGTTTGATATATACCATATCTTCGCATTGAAAGTTCCAACAATACCATAAGGTATGATTAAGACACGTACTACTAAACTAATTCCCACTATCATTAATTAATCATTAAATTCACTCATGACACTTTGTTACGAAAGGTTTGATATATTACAAGCCATATCTTAGCATTGAAAATTCCAACAGTACCATGTGATATGATTAGGACACGTACTACTGTCAGCTGAAAAAGTTACGTTTCGATCCCATAAAGATAGAATCGAAAAAGTCCGATGCATAGGAGATAATAATTAAAATAGAGAAAGTAGAAATACAGAGAAGCTGATCCCTCAAAGAATGCAGAAGAGCAGGCGATCTTAAGTTCGGAAGCGGGGAGAAGACAGGGAAGGAAGGTGGAGAGCAAAGACAAAAAAGACAGGAGGGAAAATGAGATCGACCTGGAAGTTGGAGAAGAGAACTTGGTCAAGAATGGGTTCACTAAAGAGATTGAACATAGAAAAAGGATTTGGAGATGAGGAATAGGAATGCCAGCGGAAAAGGAGAAGGTAGTGACGAGCGACGATATGAAAATAGAAGGATTGAATAACACAAGTTTTAAGAATTGGTGTGAGCACAGACAAACGTCTAGACAAGGTGAACAGGAAATACCGGCGGATAATGGACGAAATTCCGATAGTGCAGCCAGCGTTGGGAAGAGTTACCTAGGGAACACGAAGTGCGAAGAGTCGCGAGCGGTAGAGTGCAGGTTGGCGCCAGCTTATGCACGGTGCATCGCTTGTGAAATGCAGCACGCAATTCCAGCCGACAGTAAGTGATTCATTCTGTGTATATAGACTAACTACTCTAAGTTTATCATATCTCTATTTTAAAGTGTAAATAGCTAACATAATTTCTTTATCAACTGTCCCTAAGTCTTCGTCGCTAGATCGTTATAGCAAGTTTCATCTCCTCTACTCTCAGAGACATATGTATATTGAGAAAATTTGAACTAATGTGTTTTTCACTTTTCCATGATTATCCTTAATGGCTGGACATTTATTAGAGGCCAACCTGTCTAAATGCACCCTATGTCATCAAGACTTTGATCCGGAGCTGAAAAGATCAAGAGTCGTGGAACCCGTTCCAATGTTATGATTACCTCAGTAGGATGAACGTTCGATGCAACTAACAGCAACTTCAACAGTAAGATAAGCTGGTTTTAATATTAAGCTTCCGAAGAATTTATTTCTGAACCTTTTAAACTTCTATTCCAAATCCTGACTACCAATTTTAAAAGGCACTATTAGTGTTCTAATTATTCTTCTTTTACTCTCCGAGCAGATCGGAGCTCCCACTCTCCCCATAGCGGGGCATGGACCATTCTGGGTTTATGAGTAAGAAGATTGAAAATGCCATTCAACTTTTTCGAACCATTCATATTAATTTAATAATTGCTATAAATTATTTTTCTAATATTAATGATTGCTTTCAAAATTAAGATAACTCAATTTAAAGATGTTACAATTCAAGAATATTTATTTTTGTGAAAGCCAAATTGTTTTATTAAACTTTATTTAATTACAACTAGTATACGCTACCCTCCTTGCTCTGCCATCACTACACGACATAATCACATGAGAGGAGGGGAGGACGCCACTTGGTAACAGAAGCCGTGACGGCAATACGGACGAAAAATTCTTCTTATATGCTACATTTTTTCCACTGCATACGTCCACTAATGCTCTCGAAATTTTTGTTAATGCGGGCTAGAATACTAAACTGTGCTGTGTATTATTACTGCCAAGCTGCATAGTGGAGGTGAGGACATCACTAAGAAAAAAAAATGAAAACTGGAGGAAAAAAGGACAGTAAATTACTGTATAGAGCAAAAAGGAGCAGAGACCCTCCAATTCCCTATATTTCAGGGAGCAGATGGAGAGGACGTAGATAGCTTTATTAGCCATTTCAAATTAATAGCTGACTGTAAAGATATTCCGTATACTAACTAAGCAAAGATAATTCCAGGTGCTTTAAGAGGTGGAGCTCTCGAATGGTTTATAGATTTTGCTAAGCATTTTCCGAAAACGTCTTGGGAGGAATTTGAAACCAAATTCAAGAGAGCCTTCTCAAAAGGAAACACGCAGATCACTCTACGGCGTGATATATTAAAATTAAAATTAAGAAACAATAAAGTAAAACGATTATTTGACAAAGTTTAGAACAATTTTGAGTGAAATCCAAAATGCCTATGCCTCAGAATTCGATAAGATTTTATGGCTCGTAGAAGGATTACCACAAAAATTGCCATCCGGATGAAACGCTTCACTGTGTTAATTGAGGCCGTAGAGTTTTTAGAAAATTGGTTCCAAGCGCAAGAGGAGCCAGGTGTCATGGACACTCATGAAGAACCCATGGAAAAGAAAATAAACCGTGATCTGCTATCGCTGTAACAAAGAGGGTCACACAGCCCATATCTGTCCATTTCTGTACCCGTTGCGTTTGTGCAAAATGAAGGCAAATGACTGTTCTGCGTAATAGAAGCGGAAATTAAGAAACAGAAGGCAAAAGTGCTTCTAGACACATGAGCTAGAGATAATTTTATGGACACTGCTTTTGTGAAGAAATTGCAATTAAAAATTGAACCCATAAAAGAAAAATTAAGGCTACTTTCATCAATGGGCAGTTTACAGCTCTTACCTCGGGGACAAAACAAGTATCATTAAAAAGTGATAAATATAGTGGTCATGCTAATTAATTTGATATCTATTCAAATTTACGATGTAGTACTTGGACATCCCTGGTTCAATCAAGCCAAGCCTCAACTAGATTGGGTTAAGAAGCATCGCTCACTAAAAGTGAAAAAAAGATTATATCCCTACCTAAATGGAGGGAACCAGAGATGAAGTGGATACACATTATTAAGGAACCACAGACTCCCATTTAGGCGGTATTTGCAAAACAAGAAAGTAACAAGCACAGCACCGTTGACACTATGTTTTCTAAGATTAATCCAGAATTCTCTAAATTAGTGAGCAATCGTAATCTTTTCCCAGACAAATTACCAGCAGGACTGCTACCCAAACGGCAAACACAGCACGAAATGATCCAGACACAGGATGCAGCCCCTTTCGATGCCACGTTATACCAGTTAATGAAGGACGAACAAGAGGAATCAAAGCAACTTTAAGAAGACTCATAAGTAAAAATTTTATTAGACCATCTACCTCTGAACATGCATCCCCAGTCCTCTTTGTGGCATAAAAGACAGAAACTGAGGATGTGTATCGATTTTTGAAAACTAAATCGCATAACTCAGGATAATAGGTACCCAGTCCCAAGAATCGACACCTTAAGCGTGGTTCCCACTAGCGTAAAAACAACAGCAGAAACCAGAAGGCAGAAAAAATTTATGATGTCACTTCCTGCTTTGGTCTCTTCTGCCCGACTGAAAATTTCTGCTCTTTGGAGATGGGTTGAGTTTAACTTTTTGAGGCAGGAGTAGGGCAGAAACCGTTGCTCAGCCAATAGAAAACGATCTCTGCGGTGACGTCATCGTGACGTCCTCTCTCTCTCTCTCACAAAATAAAAATGTCGGACACTCAGCTCGCAAAGGTGAAGAGGCCGAGAAAGAAAATTGATGTGGAAGCGCTAATAGAAGAGGTGTGAAATAAATTCATCAAATTAAATTGAATAAACAACGATTGAATACAAAAATTCGATATGATGAGGAATGAACGAACTGTGTAGCCTACAGTGTGCAGTCGAAGCCGACCGTTTAGATCGATCGACGGCTTCGGTGCAGAGTATTTGTGTTGGGCAAGAAAGCCAAATTACAGCAAAGGATGGCGCTTGGGTAGCAGACTTCTGTTGTCTCATGCTTTTGAGTTTCTGCCATGTGGGACACCTTCAGGAGCAGAAAGTAAAAAGGCAGAAAAAATACGCCCTTGTTTCTGCCCTCTTGTTTTCTGCTAGTGGGAACCACGCTTAAGTATATAAACTATCCGGGGCTAAGTTGTTCACTAGGCTAGATATTATGGATGCCTATCGCCAGATCCGAATGAAGTACCACTCACAGCATTCAAAACAAGATACATACTTTTTGAATTCCGGGTTATGCCATTCGGTCTGAAAGGCTCATCTTCAACTTTTTCTAAAGCACTTAATGAAGTCTTATTCGATGTGTTAGACGAAGGCGTCATCACCTACTTTGATGACATATTGATATATACCCAAAGCATGGAAGAATTAAAATAGCGCACGGAACAAATGTTGCAGAGGCATGAAGAACACCAATATTTGCTAAAAATATCAAATTGTGAATTTGGTGTCACCAAAGTTAAATATCTAGGCTATAGATTTTCGAGTAAAGGACGATCTTGTCATAATATATAACCAGAGTCATTAATCAATGGCCAATTCCTAGGAATATACAGGGTGAGTATAATTGTCATGAATAATATTGATTTAGCGAGAGGTAATACGCAGTGGAAAAAGAACATTCATGAGCATAAGGCGTTTAACAAGAAACATACATGTTTATTGTAAATAAAATCAAAAACAAAATAAAAACGAGAATAGATAAACAAAATCTTAAGCCTAAAGAAAACTCCAAAACTAGTAAGCTAATAACTTCAAAAACTTACTAAAAATATAATTAGGATTCAAGCCTCTTAGACTCGGAGAATTCTAACACATTAGGCGTATCATAAAGATTTTACCTGACGTAAATTGCATTACATTTCAAATCGCGAAAAGTGAGGTTTTGATTCTTACAGAGAATAAACACAATTGATGCATTAATTATCACACATACATTAAATCTCTCAAAAGGTCTGAACGCAACGTGATAACGCTTAATCCTAAAAATTATGAGTCAAACACACAGTTAACAAAAGATAGGACAAACTATTATCATTGACGTCGCCTTGCGTCAGGTAAGTAAATACAGCAATTAAGCCAAAAAGAATTAAGTAACAACTAATACACAAGATGTAGCTGCAATAATAAATTTTAGTTCAAAGTTCACAACTAAATAATGTCACGGTCCAATAGAAAATAAATAAAATAATTAATGTCACAGTTCGGTAGAACACACAAAAAGTAGAGTCACGTTTCGGTAAAACTAAATTCTCAAAGTCAAAATTCAGGAAGTATATTTAGATAGGCACACAGTTCCGAAAACAGTCCGGGTTGGCGAAAGGCAAAGACTAATTAAAAAGACAAATAAAAATGTCACAAATTATCACCATAATATTACTAAATCCATTGCAACATTCCTTCGCACTGAACCCGCTGCCTAAGACGGTTGACGAGAACTGGGATAAGAAATAGCCAAATTCCAAGACACAGCTTAGAAAACCTTACTGTTTTCTAAGCACGAGCACGAAGCCCATATCGTCCCAGAAGAACGCAGATAAACCGCACGGCCATAAACCTTGCACTACGGCGTAGTAGCGGAGTTCGTAGTAGCGAAGCTCCGGGAAAATGGCACAAAACTGCTGAGCGTACGAGCTCACATAAAGACTCGCACTTACCATGAATATGATGCCTGTCGATATGGCCCGTCGTGGAAGCCTCGCAATACGGGTGGTTCCGGCTGGCTCAAGAAGCTCGGCAATACGGCTACCAGGTTCCCACGCCGACGACTTCGGTATAGCGGAGGTCGCTCCAGCCGCCGCGCCCGACGACGCACGGAGCTCGTCGTCCTTGTCACTCGTCGTCGTTGCCGCCGTTGCTTGAGCGCGTCCCTGCTCAAGGCTCCCGGACGAGAAATTCCTTTCAATCTTTGAAATGGTGTTTACTGCTCTCCATGGGTCCTTCGCTCGTGTGCCCCTTGTAGCGTGTCTCTTCAGAAATTCCTCCCGTCGATCTCCTCCGTCGTGTCTTTTAAAATCGCCTCTCGAGCTCCTATTCGTCCTCTCCCGATGACGATGCTCTTGACGAACGTCACGACGGGTTTTACGTCGCTCCTTCCTCCTCTCAGACGAATAGAAAACCCGAGAGGGAAAACGCTTGATTCCGTCACTGGAATTAGTGTTGGCGACGGAATTCCGTGACAATAATTAAAGTTATGATTTCAAAAATCGATAATTTGAAAACTACTCGTCAGAATGACCTGATATTTTAGCAGAACAATCGCATGGCAATGGAATTTTGTTTGGCAAAGGAAAAAAAAATAGTTCTAAAATCTGCCGATAGGTGGCGCTGGTAGGGTTTACATTGTCTGGAGATATGCAAAGTTCTAATACGTGACATGTGCACCGCAGACATAGCAGCCATAAAAATTCAGAGCACCAGCTCTTTGCTTGAATGCTTCATCATGACTCTAACTATGAAGGATCGTGCTCTGCCACTTGAAGCTTTTTTATAAGAACGATGAGTATGCGCTAACAGCTATTAGGAAGTTTCGGACATTAAAATCCATAAAATCGGTTCTAATAAATTTATCGTAAACCCCTGAACTCTATTGTTTCCTTTTGGCTAACTACATTCCCGTGTTTCACGAATCCATTTTTGGTTTTTCCTCTGACATTACCCTCCCAGCGCCATCTATCGGCAGATTTTGGAACTATTTTTTCACTTCGCCAAACAAAATTCCATTGCCTCAATTGTTCTGCAAAAATATCAGCTCATTCTGACGAGTAGTTTTCAAATTATCGATTTTTGTAATCTTAACGTTAATTATAATCACCCTGTACATCAAGTGCGTTCATTCATGTGCAATTCTACTAGAATTTCATTCCAAAATATTCAGAAATTGCAACCCCTATTTTTCAATTATCACAGAAAGGAGAACCATTTATATGGGCGCAGAAAAAAACACAGGCATTTCAAGATCTGAAAATAGCTCCCACGAATCCGACTATATTAAAATTTTTTTCGCCACACAAGAGGCGTCATATCTTATGCGACGCATTGGAATCTGCCATCGGCCTGGTAGCCATGCAAATGTATAACAGGAAGCTCTTTCCCATAGCATTTGAATCTCGAAGATGGCGACATGATGAGGGACACCTATCTAATTATCATAGAGAGCTGGTGGCCGTATTACATGCAACTAGATGTTGGAGACATTACATCCAGCAGGGTCCATCTTGTATTTATACAGACAGTCTAGTACAAAAGAAACTATCATACAAGCAGATGTACTCTGACAAATGTTGGAAATGCTGGTGACGGTGCATTACATCAAAGCAGAACATAATATTTTTGCAGACGCACTATCCCGCTACTTTGAGAAGAGAAACCCATGAATGAGTTGGAACCTACACGATCATGGGATCCACGGGGGGACGGTGTCAGCGGAAAAGTTTACATTTCGATCTCATAAATATCGAAACGAAAAAGTTACAGTTGCATAGGAGATAATAATAAAAATAGAGAAAGAAGAAATACAGAGAAGCCGACCCCTCGAAGAATAGAGAAGAGTGGGCGATCGCAAGTTCGGAAGAGAGGAGAAGACAGGGAAGGAAGGTGGAGAGCAAAGACAAAAAGACAGGAGGGAAAACGAGATCGGCGTGGAAGGTTGGAGAAGAGAACTCGGTCAAGTGTCTGTTACTTGCTGCATATTTCCCTGAACCCGATACTAGTTATCCTCTCTGTAATTTCTTCGCAGAACTATTTCTCCTTTAACAACTCTTACTATTCCCAACCCACAGGGCTAGGAATGGGATACCCATTCAGCAGTTTTCTGTCTGAGGTTTTCCTATAGCGCCTGAAATTAACACATGTCACCCCCCCCTTCTCAATAGTTCCTCCGTCATCGCAAATTTCCGATATATCGATGACATCCTCATCCTTTTTGACTCCCGATCCACTACCCCCACTAAGATTGTTAACACCTTTAACTCCTTTTCTCCACATATCCAATTCACTTTTGAACTAGAAACTAACCGGTCTATCCCTTTCCTTGATATCCTCATCACCAACAACCCCCACACTAACTGCTTCTCCTTCTCTGTCTTCCGTGAACCAACCACATCCTCCAACTTAATACATCATTCCTCCTCACACACCCCCACCCACAAACAAGCCTCACTGAGATTCCTAATCGACCGTGCCCTGAAGCTCCCCCTCTGCCCTCTATCCAGATCTTCAGAACTCCGCATAATCCGACACCTCGCTCACTCCAATGGATATTCGACCTTCACGTTCTCCTGCATCCTTCACCGCCACAGACGGGCCCTACTCTCCCCACCCCCTCCTATTTCGCCCCATACTAAAAAATGGACGTCCTTACTATACCTAGGACCTAATTTCTCCCAGCCCTTTGATTTCTTATTGTCTCTTGGCCTCCGAATATCATTTCGTACTCCTACCCCAGCTGCTCGCACCCTGAACTCGCCCACCTCCGTCACCTCCGACAAATATTCCTAGTCCGGAGTTTATCGCCTGAATTGTGCGTTTTGCGATGTGTTCTATGTGGGATTATCGACCCGCAATCTTGCATTGCGATTCAAAGAACACCTTGACTCGTATAAAAAACGGGACCGTGTTTTCCACTATCCAAACCATCTCGCAGATTCCAGACACACTTTGAAGACAAAAAAGAGGTTATGTCTGTCTTGCACATCTGTAATAAACCAGAAAAAACTGCTACCCTCGAAGCCATAGAAATATTCCAGGCCAAGAGGCCCACCCCACACTTGCTTCTCAATTGCCAGATGGACTTTAATGTGTATGCAATACTTAGTTCTTTGTCTGATCTACTATGATTTTCTCTCGTTTTCTTTATTTCATGTTTCTTTTGCATTTTCTAAATTTCTTACCCCTTTATTTTATTTTGTTGTTTTTATGTAAATCCTATTGTCTTCGGACAGCTGGATATGTTCTCTTTTCTGTCCGCGTTAAACGCACCATCTCTGTACAACTTCTTTTTTGTATCTTTCAAAAAAATATTTTTTTGTATTTATTCTATTTTAATCTACTGGCCATTACATCCTTTTTGAACTTGCTTTATATCCCATTGGTTCTTGTATGTATTTACGTTCATTGCTTAACTTGTACCACTGTTCTGTATATATAAAGGCTTGCATGCCTCTTGTTGTATATCCTTGACAAAGCCGGGAATAAATGGCGAAACTAGTTGGAACTCCTGATGTCCCTCTGTTATACTGTAAGGCCACCCCCTGTTTAGTTAACAAGGTATCCTTTAGGAAACATATTCAGCGATTATTAATTGATCTTAACTCTCTTATATATCTGTTTATTAGGTTACATAAAATGTTGATAAAAAAAGGAAAATTTTCAGCTTATTAAAACCATGGTGGTTCCCAATATTGAATATGGGATAGTGATCTGGTCGTCTCCATCCAGGACATTACTTACACGAGTTGCCTATAATAATATTTTCAGAGCAGCCTTAGCCCTTTCTAGGCATTTGTCGGTTTCACATTTGTTTTAAGATCACAGTGTTCCAACGTTAATGGCGTTATCAAGATTTGCAAGAATGAAAAAATTATATAAGGCTCTCGTGGACGTCCACATTATATTAAGGACTGGTTGATTTGCTCAGAGAATACGCGTAGCATGCAACGATACAAGCTCGTAACTGTTACTCCTACTTCTAGATTTTTAGTTAACCAATTTCCTTTTAATACAATTACGCTTTGGAACTCTTTAACCTATGACGTGAGGAATCAGATCAGGAACTGTACCCTAAAGCTATGTTCAAACCATAAGCAGCACGTCTATGATTTGTTGCTACACACAAATAGTACTGAATTTTAATCCCTTATTTTCATATATTCCAACTTGGGATGCAAGTTTTATAATTAATAAATAAATAAATAAATAAATAAATAAATAAATAAATATTTATGAATGCGTGAAAAAGTTAATAAGTTTTCAAGTTATCATGTTAAATTATAAGCTCCCTACAAAGTTTAGCGACCGATATCCCCTTTTTATAATCGTCAATCACATGCATCCTGCACATGCACCATCTCAACAAACTTTAGACCAAGTGCAGAGCCAAAACTAAGTGCTTGGCATCCCAATGCAATACTGATTCGTCTCTTCCAGGAATTCATTACATCCAGTCTCCCCATTCTAACGCAATGCATTGTTGGAATTGTATCTACAGACAGACGATTGGATGGACATCTGGACAAGCCGAACACATATGCACTTTTTTAAAAAAAGGTGCTAAAAAATTAGTCCGTTTTCAAGTTACTTTTACTAAATAATAAGCTCCCTGTTAATAAATAAATCTTTTTAGTTTAGCAAACTGCCCCTTTCACTTCCCCTTGTTTAGAGTACGCGCAGAGTCGAAACGAATTGCTCGGCACGCGTTTTCCCCAATGCGAGAATGATTCGTCTCTCCAAACAATGCGCTACGCCCACTTTCCGCATTGTACCGCAATGCACTGTTGAAATTTTGTCCACAAGACTGGATAAACCGATCGCATAAACTACTTTCTTAAGAAATTATCCGAGAATTGAAATCCTTCACAATGTTATTAGCTAATGGTCAGTTAGTGATGATCAGTTAATGGTCTAATCAACAGGATCCAGGGAATCCTAAAGAACTTTCTCTTTTGTTTAACCAAATTTAAAAGTCAGACTTGTAAAAAGAAATCTGAAATTCAGAGTCATCTAAGTCTCAAAAAAATTATTAATGGAAAGACATAATTGTAGTAGAGTCCATCAAAATCAGATAAAGTTATTCCATATTTCGATTTCATTTCTTATTTTTTAGGATATTAAAAACGAGTTCCATTTACTTTCTTGGTCCATGACGCACTTATTTCTAGTTTACCATTATATGGTTTATCACTAACATAGAACATAGTAGCTATAATTCATCAAAAAATCTGATTTAATTTCTCCGTAGTCCCATGATGCCCATAATCTGTTAATTAAATAATGGTAGTTTCTAAATCGTTAACCCTTTTTCTACATTATCTTTTGCAAAATTAAAGTTCATACACTTCAGAAGAATAGTAAGTGTTCAAATTTCCATTCGATAGTGCAAATTCTTCAGTTAAGTATAGTCTTTTTAATTTTTAGTTTTCTTTTTAATTTAAGTGATCAACGGGTTTTAGTTCAAAATCATTATGGTGTCAGCTAAATATCTGTTCGATGTTGACACTTATGTCTTAAGCTATTCTTTTTCCGTTGTGAGCATGCGATTAAATCGTCCGTCTAAAGGCGATTACAAAGCTTTAGTGAATGGTGGAAGAAAATCAGAGAAGAGACTAAATCGACCGGTTGATTTGGGGGTAGGCAAGGATTTGTGGGGGGATGTTATTTTTAATTAGTAGGATCCTTTTTCTGAATACTATCTCTACCACCAACGGCTTCTTAATATCGTGGAAACATTTGTCTCAACATCAACGTTTTGCAGTTGGCTTTGCGCGAATCCTTAGAATAACCCCTCATCGTTGAACCTAAACTTGCCTTGGATTCGTATGCCATATCTTGATTGGCTCCAACCGTGACCACCGAGAGAGATGGCCTCCGCAATGAAACTGAATACATTGTTACATCATCATAGATAGTGCAAAATCATTGCGGATGCCTTCTCTCTCGGTGGTCACGCTCCAACACATAAAAACGATTGTCTTGCCCATTTCCTCAACTGCAATTGATATAATATATAATTTTCTAACCACAAAAGGTAAGATAAGGTATACCGGAAGACATGAATTCTCAAAATCCGACGTCAGTTATGGTATGCTGAAATTACCATTAATCAACTTCAATGAGTCTAATTCTCCTGATTTTGTCCACATCAATCCGATAAAGTCCGTCCCAGTCAGAAACAAACAATTTTTCATCACTGGAGTATTCACTGCACTTTCACGAGACAGCGGCCCATGTCGCATGAACGATCAATTTACTGCTCAAGTATATCGTTAATTAACTATATCCATTTGTTGCGATCGTTTATCACTGGTCTCTTTCGCTGTCCACTAAGAGCATTCTGCCTCACTTCTCCAACCAACATTTTTATATTTTCTTTATTGTCTTCATTTTTTTCCTTTGATATCTGAGATTCGGGCTCAGGTTCCTAGAAATCGTCGTCAAAATCGCCGCTTCATTGTTTAAATTTCAGAGCAAGAATATCGTTTCCGCCCAACGAAATAGACTAGGAGATGGTAACAGATTTCAGGACGTGATTTTTTCGTTTATACCTCTGAGAGGACGGATAGGTGTAAAAGTGTTGGCAAAATTAGGCAAAAATTTGGCCATCCCGCATGGCTTTCATATGGAAAAATTTAATTTTCATTTGTACAAAAACTATTTGTTTTGGGACGAATTTGACGGAGCATTAAAAGAATGTTAAAAAAAGACTCTAGTAGCGGAAAACGATAGGCATAAGGGTTGCAAGTGGCCAAAAGGGTTGAAATGATCACGAGAAGTTTTTAGGGAAAATTGCAATTATCCGCGTTTTTCCATTTGCTACCAATTAAGGTTTTATCATGAAATATGTCTCCGACATTTATGTAAGTATCTTCAGATTTAAAAAAAACAAGAATGATTTTTATTTATATTTTTATTTATTATATTATTTAATAACATGAAGCATTAAGGCATGGTTATTAAAAGTAAGTGGTTGAAAAAATCCGCCTCGAAAGGCTATTACCGTCGAGGCCTACCACCAGATGGCAGTGATTGACAAAGCAGTCTATTAACAATCTATCTTCTCTAAATTCTGCTGTAGTACACGATGCGGAACTGACGACAATTGTTCTTCTTCTTTGTTAATATGCCTGGCCTGCCACTGCGAAAGCGGACCTGACAATTGTTCACTCTGCTTTGTTTACATGCCTCAGATAACAACGACTTACTGGATACTAATGACAACGGTCTATAGATATAAATGGTCATCGAGCTTCCGCCATTTTCCGCTAAGGAAAACAGATCACACCAAGTGCTGCATAGATCGCACTAGGGCAACACAATTGGTCGACCATTGTTAATCCTAATTCTACCAATGAGAAGCCCTAATTTTGGTCGACTAGAGCCGACCGTGACCTGCGATATAGGTTATTCATTGGGTGCGTACGGAGAACAGCCACTGGTGAATTTCTCAAGAATCGGAGAATTCTCCTTAACCTTTTTCCAGTGGAGATGGCCTAATCAGGCCACTTTTAGCTATGTTAGTTCCATATAACACATTACAAAATTTAAATGCAAATAACTGAAATTCTATTACAGATAAAGTGCTAATTTTTTTTAAATTTTTTTTCAGATGCACATTACTACTAGTATATCCCTTCAAATTTTAAAATTAAATGAGAAAATATAATTAAAAAAATGATTTTCCACAGGTTTTGTCAAAGGAGGGGGGGGGGGTGAAATCATGACTAAAAAAAATGCTTATAAGAAATTTTCTATTATCGATAAAAACTTCAAACTGCTTTTGCTGAATTCTTGAATTCTTATATTTATTGCAAATAAATTTTATATACCCCCAAATTTATTAATAATCAATAATATTCAAAATTTTAGAAAGCTTGTGTATCTGGAATGGAGAAACTTAGCACATCTAAAATTACGAATTTATTAAAAAATTCCAGGACACAATTGAACCATTTAATGCTTGAATTATATTAAAATGATTCCTTTTATTTATTTAGGTTTTAATTTTTTTTTTCGTAAATTACATTTTATTCATAAGTTATTTCACAAAAATTAAAATCATTGCTTTAGGGATCGTTTCTTGATCATGTCATTTGAGATTGTTCCCTTCTCAGAATATAAGGAAGTTAGAGATTAAAATCCTATTATGTGATTTTCTAGCTATTGTCATGCAGGTGTGACCCATTTAACAACAAATTACGTATATCTTCGAAAAAAAAGTAAAAATATTCCACAAAACATCGTTTAAAAAAACAAATAGAGATATTAAAAAAATTTTTTTGGCTTTATTTAGAAAAGATTTCTCCCTAAATTTTGGCTATTTTCAAATTCGAAATTATTACATTTGTAATTTTTTAAAAAAGGATTAAAACCAAGTTATTCAAATAGAAAATATTATTATACAATTTAATGTATTGTTTAAAAAAAACATTACTTTTAATCAATCAAAAAAATTACTAATCATAAGCAATTATTTTCAAGATCACAAATTTAAAATATTAAAGCAGTATGTCAGTTATTGAATTTTTAAAAAAATATTTTCTATCCCCCTGTAAGAAGAATCATTTTCTCAAGAAAATAGCTGGCTGGGAAAAGGTTAAAAAACGAGAGAATTCGAGAATTCACGTACGTCTCGAACACCTCAGTGAATTCTCGATGATATTGTTGGATTATCCAATATGGAGAATGTGAGTTCGCCCGATCGTCTTTCGGAACATTATTTTCTCAAAATCACATGAATTGGGAGTTAAAAGAGCAAATATGGAACACCCACAGTGAGGGAGACAAAGAAAAAAAAATATTCTACTGTGTTTTGGAATACAGAGAAAATTTTTTCATTAAAAATTCGTATTAAATTTATAATGTGAAATAAAGTAAAATGAAATGAAAAGTTGGAATACTCTAATACTAGTCGTGCGAAACTAAAAATGGAAAAAATTAATTCTGCAAAATGGAGATAAATTATGAGCATATCTTGTTCATAAAATAGCCTATATTAATTTATTTTATCTAAATAAAGTATATATTTTAATAATTTACTTTGTGAGACATTTCTTATGCATTTTACAGTATATTGCTGTAATTTGCAAATTTTATTACGACTGACTCTGGTTATAGTTTTACTCTAAATTTGATTGGTCGTTGCCATCAAACATCATTTTCACTTTTTCCACTAGTTTCGTCGAGAGAGAAAAGTGGAAAGAAAAACGAGGAAAAAGTGATTCTCCGTTCAATCTTGAACGTGGATGGTGGTAAACCCACATAGCCTTATTTTGCGCGCAAGCACATGGTGAAAGCGATAGCGTTGCGTGGCAGAAGCGCCCCGAAAGTGCGCACAGTTTAAAAAACATGGCGGAAAGAGGTGAAGCAAACTTGTTAGCAGTGATCATCAAAGAATTATAGTTAGAGCGCTGTTTTAAGCATATTACCTTAATTTTGCTGTACAATTATTCGTCTCGAAATAATTTATAAGATGAGGTAGGCATCCATGAATACTATATTTATTTAAAATTATGAAGCACCGCGATACATACCCCCTCACCAACGCAACATATTACTCGATATTGCACATGAAGCCAACCCCGTGTTTGATTACCGAATTATTTAATAAAATGAAATACTAAACTAAAGAAATGGTTATTAATTACTCTAGGCATTTTTTCCTGGAAGGCAATTAGCTAATTGTAATAATCTATTTTTAAAAACGAAGTTTGTTTAGAAATTTGAGAAGCCATTCAATTGCCGTCTGCTGCTGTCTATTTCATCTGAAGTGGATTCGTAAAATAAAATCAACAGCATTCAACCCAGCATTAAAAATTATGTTCTGAATCTTCGTAACATCAGTGTTAATTTTAACATGAATTGGAGCCCGACCAGTAGAGATACCATATATCATAATTGGGCAAATTTTTACAATTTTAAACTTCTCAATTTTTATCGTCTAACCAGTAATAGAATCAACTTGAGATAATCTTATATCCTGATTTTTAAATTGTGTTTTGAAAGCACTTGAAAGAGGTTCGGACCTCTAAAAATCTCATAAAATCAAACAAAACAGAAAATGATACATAAATAATTTAGAGAAAGAGGCAATAAAGATTTCTAAGCCATATATATTAACTTATCGTAACGAAAACGGGGCAACAGACCCCGGGAAAAAACAAATAAAAAAGAAAACAAAATGATCCTGAAAAACAAAAACATACCATAACCCCCAAAAAATAAAAGTCTAATAACCATTCTCATTATTAAAATACTAGCATATTCAGCTATAAAAATCAAAGCAAAACCACCACCATTATATTCAATATTAAAACCAGAAACCAATTCAGATTCACCCTCAGCAAAATCAAACTGGGTACGATTAGTCTCAGCTAATATAGTAACAATTCACAATAAAAACAAAGGGAAAAGCAACATTAAATATCAGATATCTGATTGATATAAAGTCAAATAATTGAATCTATAACCCAACCCCATTATCATAAAACAAACTAGGCTAATAGCTAATCTAACCTCATACGAAATAGTTTGGGCAATAGAACGCAAGCAACCTAGGAGGGCGTACCTGGAATTAGAAAACCAACCACAACCCATTACAGGATAAACTCCTATTCGTAAAATACACATCAGAAATAAAAAACAATAATTTATGTCTAGTAATCCTTCCCCTCAAGGAAATAAAATTCAAATAATTAAAGAAAATATGATTCTAATTACAGGACATATGTAGTAAGGAAAAAAATTTCTAGTAGTAGGGTAGGTATTTTCCCTAGTGAATAATTTAATAGCGCCAGAAAAAGGCTGTAAATACCTACAATACCCACCTTATTAGGGCCTTTACGAATCTGTGGATACCCCAGTAAATTACGTTCAAGAAGTGCCAGAAAAGCCACTCGAACTAAAACACAAACCATCAATAAAACACAATATAATACCCTTAAAAACAAACTAAAAGGGTTAAACCCATATATGGAACTTAACTCCATCACAAAAATTTGTTATTTTAAGAAACTTTTATTAATTCTAAATTAATCGCATAATTATGCTAAACATTTAGTAAAATAATAAAAACAAAAATAATTAGAAATATAAGCAATTAAAATAAGTAAAAATTACTGTGGTTAGGTCCTCACATACTACAACCACTAAATAAAAACAGAGGATAGAAACCGACCTGGCTTACACCGGTCTGAACTCGGTTCATGTAGGATTTTAATAGTCGAACAGACTACCTTCTGAAACTCCTGCGCCAAAAAGAACCCTAATCCAGCATCGAGGTCGCAATCTTGATCATTGATAGGAACTCTAAGATAATATTACGCTGTTATCCCTAAGGTAACTTAGACTATAATCATTAATAATTGATCATACAACCTCGTAAAAAGACGTATTATACAAATGTTTAATAATCGTTATCGCCCCAACAAAATAAAACAATTGACAAATAAAACTAACATAATCAATATGCATATAAAGCTCTATAGGGTCTTCTCGTCCATCAGCAGAATGTCAGCATTCTTACTAACAATTCAACTTCAAAAATAAAATCAAGAAAGCCACCCCCTGTTAGACTTTTCATTCCAGACCACATTTAATAGACTAATGATTATGCTACCTTCGCACGGTCAAAATACCGCGGCCATTAATTATACATAGAGCAGGCCAGACTAATTATCAAAATTCAAAGAGATATGTTTTTGTTAAACAGGCAGGAAATGTGTTGCTGAGTTCCTAAATTTTATATTATAGTCAAAAATTAAATAATATCAATCTTACTAATCTTTTTATTACTTCTAAATATTTGAAATTAATTTAAATAGCTAAGTATAACACAATGATAATACAAATTAAAGAAAAATAAAATTTAAATTCCTCCAAAAAAGAGCCAATTCCAAGCCTATTTCCAAATAATAAAAAGAAAATTACAAAACTGTTAAGCTTATCCCTAACAGCGCAATTGTTTATAAAAATATTTCAATTAAATTGAAACCCTAACAACCAGATATCACAATTAACAATTAGCATTTCACCCCTATTATAAAATTCTAAAAATTCTGAAACATTATTTAATATTAAGACAATAGCTCTAATTGATTCGGGATAAAATAATTAATATTTTATATTTTAAAAAGCCCTGATACAAAAGGTACAAACATCAATTATTGCTACCTAATATAATTTTATTTCCCTTACAGTACTATTCACTATTATAGCTGTCTCATTTCTATAGCGTATACTAATAAAAAGATCCTTCCTAAAACATAAAATAACACAAATAGTTAAATAATATAAGAAAATCAACTCTTTAGTGTAAATAAAACATTATAATTTAACTATTTTCCACGAGGAGCACCTTCCGATACACCTACTTTGTTACGACTTTTCTCATTTATGAGAGTGACGGGCGATGTGTGCATACAATAGTGCATATTCAAAACTAATTAATAAGTAATTTTTACAATTAAATCCACCTTCACATAAAAATTAAATTTTATAATCCATATTTTTACAGAAATTGTAACCCATAGCAACCTTAATATTAACTATACCTTGATTTGACTTCACAAATTAATATATACATAAAGAAAGCGCCTTCTAACGTAAACTGAAGACAACGGTATACAAGTTGATTTACAAATTAAGGAAAGATACTCGTGGACTGTCGATTAAGATACAGGTTCCTCTAATATGTCTACAGTACCGCCAAACCCTTTTTATTTTAAGAACTCTAATACTACTAAAAGGGATCATTTACAAAAGGAATAACAGGGTATCTAATCCTGGTTTATGGCCTTCTATCTCAGCCTCATAACAGAAATTAGTAGGAGCTAAATATTTCACCACAAACTACCAGCACAACTTTCTATAATGAACATAACTGCTCTTTAAATATTTTGATTTCAACTTGAAGTATAACCGCGGCTGCTGGCACAACATAAGACCGTCCTAGCAAAGTTTGCCAAAATCATGCCTCCATGACCCCTTAGAACTAAACGCTGTAAAAATTAAATATTCAAAAAACCTAAATGCGCTTCCATTTCGCAACCATAACTAAAGCCAGAGTCAAACTTTTAACAAGAGCATCATATATGTAATTACTTATACATATGTAATCGCATATTTATAAGGCAAAATTTACAATAAATTTTACATTATAAACATAACATAAAATATGCTAAAATAACAAATTACGATAAGAATAAATTTGAAATAACCGATAAAAAATCGGAATAACGCCCCCCGAGTAATTACTCATTTCATTTTTTTAAGGCGCCTTCGTAATCCTAGAAGGTTATACCATAGCCTAATAATACCAAGTCTGTACACTCCGGGGTTTCCTTTGATCCCCGATTTCCTTCTGCGCATGACCAACCACCTAGCGGACGGGCCCGGAACCGCTTTTTCATGCGTTCTTCAAAATAGTCTTTAAATTGAATGCCATTATGAATAAAACGTGTAGAGGAGCATCCTATTGTTCCGCAATTAATTGCGAGAGCAATGGGAAAAATTGTAAAGATAAATCATTTTTCAGATTTCCAAAAGATCATGCAAGGTGATAAAAGTTATTCGATTCCCACCCATTATACTCTACGTTATTTCTCGCCTAGTTAATAGATCAAATTATTTTTTTAATGAATTTAAGGAGGCCTTATAATATACAGATGATAGAAATACACGATTTCCCAACCGGTTTTGCCGATTATTCCAAGATAGAGTCATTTAGTAAGCATTTCTTATGAATCCTGGAATAAACGGCGAAACCGATCAGGAAATCTTTTGCATTTCTACTGTTAACGCCTCCGTAAGAACTAATGAAACGCTTGACAAATGCATTGGAATTAAAACTTATTTTCATCACAATAATAAGTTTTTTTTATGAAACTCTGAATGACAAACGCAGCATTAAAATATACCGGGTGTCCCAAAACTTAATGACCGATTTATTTTAAGTTTCTTCTTCGTTTTTTTTTTGTTTAGATGTAAGCAATGGTTAATTAATGCAGGGCGCGAAGATTTAATACAAAATCCACAAGTACATTTGCCCGGCAGTTACAGGCTATGTAGTACTCATTTCGAATTAAATATGTTTATGAAACCATCATTAAAAACGAGGCTCATATGGAATGCTGTTCCCACAATATTTGAGGGAACAGCTCGCACACAAAACAGAACACCTAACAGAGTATTACAACCCCTACAATTATGCACTCTACAACAGAATAAAAACAAGTAAATACATAAGAGTATTTTAATGCAAATTATTAAATAGGCAGTTGCTTTCTTTATTTAGAAAAAATAATTTTGTGTAGCACAAGAGAAATCATTAATTTTTACAATCATGCATCTTGACTACAATATACATTTTAAAACATATACATTGTAAATAAACATATATTTATTAACAAATTATAATTTCAGTGCTTCATCTTTGAACACCCATCCTCCTTGCCAATCTTCACCCAGCCATGATATTCAGTCAGCAGCTTGCTCTTCATCCTCACTTGTTATAGCCCATAAAGAAAAAAAACCTTCAACAAAAAAGACAAGATTCAACACTTATGCCAAATAATCAAAAATCAACGTTTAAAATTAAAAAGACAACAAAGAAAGTTAGATTCCTTGAAATACTTAAGACAAGTTATTAAAAAACAGAACTTAAAATTAAAAAGAAAAGAAAGTAAAATTGATTTCTTACAAAAGCAAAACAACTTAGTAGTGATAAAACAGCACCATGTTTTAGAATATATTCAAACGAATTTCTCAAATTCTAAAAAAACATTCTTATTGGCACAAATTAAATTACTTAAAACTAAAAAGAATGGCTTCAGATACTCTCCTGAAATTTAAAATTATGCAGTTTTATATTTACAAAGTGCCAAAAATTATAACCTCATGCAGTCCATATTTTCATTGCCTTCCAGAGTAACTCTCTACAGAAATTTAACATCCATATCTATTCCTCCAGGTTTATCAAAAAATTTATTAACATTTCTAGAAAAGAAAATAGCACTTATGGATATAAGAGAAAGAATAGTGATAATATGCATAGATGAAATATCTATTAAAAGTGAATTAACTTACAATAGCAATTTAGATCTGGTGATTGGGTTCGAGGACAATGGCGAATTTTCTTCCCAAGAAATTGCTAATACAGCCACGGTCTTTATGATTCGAGGAGTTACAACAAAATATAAGCAAGCAATTGCTTATTCATTTTGTAAGGGTACCATGTCTGCAATAATACTGAAAAACCAGATATTCTCTTACATCAAACAGCTTGAGGAAATTGGCTTTATTATTCTTGCCATAGTTACTGATCAGGGACCAAATTTTTTAAGTTTAACAAATCTACTGAAAGTCACTCCAACATCACCATATTTTTATATAGAAGAGAAAAAATATTTTTATTTGTTCGATCCACCGCACCTCATAAAATCTGTGAGAAATAACCTTAAAAATATGACATTAATTTTTTGGAACACAAGACTGCTTCATGGAAGCACATCGAAAATTTCTATCAGCATGATTCTCAACAACATTTCCGTGCAGCACCAAAACTCACCGACAGACATCTGCAACTACCAGGATTCAGCAAGATGAAAGTGTCACTTGTAACACAGATTTTAAGCCATTCGGTAGAATCTGGTATTTTAGATCTAGTAAGTCGTGCAATTCTGCATCCATCAGCTTACCAGACAGCAGAATTCATTGGACTGTTTAACAAGCTATATGATTTATTTAATTCAACATGTTTCATGATATCCTCCTCTTCTGAAAATTTAAAAGAAAAATTTTTTTTAATGAAAATGTTAGAAGTTTTATCATCTATTAAGCTTTTAAACAGATTTGATCACATAGAAGTTAAAGTTAAAGTTAAATGTTTTGCTGGATGGGTGCAGGTTATAAATGGATTGCTTCAAATACAAGAGGTCTTAAAAGAAAAATATGACTTTAAATTTATTATTACTAATCGTATAAATCAAGACTGTCTGGAAATTTTTTTTAGTAGTATCAGGAGAAGAGGAGGCTTTAGCAATAATCCTTCTCCTTTCCTTTTTCAAAATCTCTTCAGATTAACATCCATTAATAACATTCTGAAGCCAAGTATTGGGAGTAACTGTTTGACAGATGATGACCAATTTATATTGACCCTCCAAGATCTTAGCAAAAAAGTCAGTACCACTAAAAAACAAAAAAATAGTACAAATGATCAAATTCTGTGCACAACTGATAAAAATAATTTTGATTATAACAACCATGAAGACTTTGAAAAAGATGATAGTGCATTCCATTATGTTTGCGGTTACCTCTTGAAAAGGTTGTATCAAAACCATTGTTGTGAAGAATGTAATGCACTGAAAATTGAAAATTCATTAGTAACTTCAGAAGACCAACTGTTCATTAGTTTCAAATCTTATAATGAAAATAAGATTGATCAACTTTTAATACCTACCAATGAATTTTCACAATTCATTAGTGAATGTGAAGTGATATTTCAAAGACATTTTAAAACAAGATTAAATGTTCCTGGCATTTTACATGATATTGTTAAAGAAATTGATGATCACATTATCAGACCAAATTCTTGCATGTACTTTAAATTATTTTTAATCCCTTTATTTGTTAGAGTGCGGCTATATTATAATCTAAAATTTTTAAATAATGAATTAAAATCACACAATAAGAAAAACTTTTAAATTTTTTGCATGTATAAATTTGTT
>JAHWFO010060583.1:0-13540 GCA_023313115.1 Rhysida immarginata
TATGCTCGATCGGGCCGTTTCTCCCGGTGCTCACCAGATAGTGGAGCATTGATGACGTCAGCCAGAGCCCGAAAAATGTAAACCCTCCATAGGCGCATATGCTTTAAAATAAAAAACATCAGATCAAACTTTGCAGATGATTTTTAATAATGCTTGGAACACATTACACAGTTCAAATATGCAACAATAGTTTCCAAGAAAACAAAAATAATCAGTGTATAAATAAAATAATGTTTTTTAAAAGGATTACAAACTTCGCTTCATGCATTAACGTCTTGGACTGCGCATCTGTCATATGGAGGCCTGGTGAAGCCATCGCCGGGTTTGCATCACTGAAATAAGTCAACAATCCTTTCAAGTTCACGGAAAAAATCAATTTCTCCACAGACGAGGGGGTTATGTTAAAACACAATTTAGTACTTCTTTTCAATTCTCCATATTCTGCATAATATCCTTATTATCATTATCAATGTTGTTGTTATTTATTGTGTTGGAGAAGTGCTTCATTGTCATTGCTTATTGTCGAGAGATGGCGCTATATTTACTGCTTTTGAGTGTGTACTTCGTTTCTGTATGTACATTTTTATAGTCGTTATTGTTATATGTTCGATCGTTTTCTTGCAATGAAGAGCCTTTGTGCGTTCGTTTGCTTTTTTATGTTGTTAATAAACAAAGTATTTGATTCTCATGATGAATTGGAAGCCACTTATATCGGCTCATCAAGAGCTCATCCTTATGTGCTCTTGGCTCATGCATCCTGGTTATCGGTATTCAATCGTGCAATGCCGTACGTAGCTTTAAACGTAATTTTAACAATAATATATTTTTTAAACGTGTAATGTAAATCATTTCCGTTACTTGAACTATGCCTGAACTGATTATGAAATGAATCAATCTTGGAAACATAAGCGCATGCTCGTGAAAGGTCTCGAAACGGAAATTTGCCCTGCTTTTCTATGGTCATTGACAACTACCATCAAGGTCAAGTGGCGCTACTGTCGTTTCAGCTTTAATGGCGGCACAGTGAGGCAGTTAGCCAGCCAGCTCTAGGAAGAACGCTTGCTGGGAAAAATGAAACGGGTAGAAATTTACCGAACGTTAACCAGCAAATCCTGCTGTAGCAAAAGCAAACTACTATTTTTAACAGAAAATGGTACGGCATTGTTATGTGCCAGTAAGTTGTGGCGGTTATGGGCGAGAAAAAAAATTTGCTTTCATAAATTTCCTCGAAACAAAGCTCTCTGTTTGGAATGGATGGTGAAGCTGAAAATGCGAAAAAACCCTTGGCATTTTAAATATATACTGGATTATCAAGAAGCTTCACCGGTACTGAATAAAGGTGTATTACAAGCATCTATAATGTATGCAATTTAAGTAAATGGATAAATGAATTCATCACTGAATGTGGCAGGAGTCGCACTAAACGCAGGATTCTTAAAAAGCAGGTGATCGTACGAAGGCTACTGAAGCGTCTAATGAAAGTACAAGTACTATCTACTATAAAAAGAAGTACTCGTACAAATACTCCTACCATTTCAGCGCAATAATTTCCGAGATACACTGACTAAACACGGTAGAAAGTTGCTAGGAAATGGGTCTCTCGCGGGAATATAGGGGGAGTTCAAACCGTACGTACTATATATAATTGTACAACTCGTCGTACGAAGGCGATCGAATCATCAAACAAAAGTTCGATGGGGGAGTAACAGTAATGGTCAAGGTATATAAAGATAATTCCTATACATTACCGTGTGTAATAGCGATAAAAACAATAACACCTGTAGGCGCTAATTCCTATACATCTTATGCATCTAGTGACTAAATCGGACCCAAAACAAATCTTTTATCTTTCAAAACAGGGAATTATGCTAACCTTTTTCTGTTTGATTCACCATCTGAATATCTCTGGAAATGAAATGAAATTTTCACGAATACAAAACAAACACTTTTAAAGCGAGATAAGTAAAAAATGCCGGTTTTACACAGCCTTTCAATGGGAGCTGCTGCCGCCTGCCTCACTGCAAAGTGCTAAATTTTCTCACTTGGAGGTGTTAGTTGAATCTGACAGTGACTATAGCTTTCAAGCAAAACAATAGTCGCATTCGGGCTCTGGCTGACGTCACGGAGCTTAGCCAGTCACAGTAGAAATCGTGATCGAGCATACCTTATACTCCACTTACCTTGGCTACAGTTACCGTAAATCTTCTACTATAACGCGACCTCTTGTATAACGCGACTCCACTTTTCCGGCCCAAAAAATCGGCAAAAATCCTATCCTCTTGTATAACGCGACCCCCATTTTTGACTCCTCGCGAGAAATAAAATGTACAAATTTATACAGAAAAAAAATCTTTATTTTTAAATAGTCTGGATATTTAATATTCAAAAACCTTCAAAATCTGATTCATCTGTGTCTTCGAACAGGTCTTTCCAATCTTCCTCAGTTAATTTGACATCTGTATCCCAGCAACAGAAAGCAACTTCGACAAAAGCAACTGCCTCAACTTCATCGAGGCAGTTTGGAAGTTTATAGCCCTACATTGATATGGAAAGCTTTCTCACTTGCACATCGACAAAAAAACACAACAGTACATCAATTTTCTTAATAAAAAGACAAGTAATCTTTATTCAGTTTAATATTTTCACTACATAAGCTTTCTTGTAGGCTTTGGTTCGAGGCAGTTTTGAAGTAGGCCTAATTAGAAGTTTCGATGTTTGGGAGAAGTTATTATCGATGTTGTTAGATGTTGGCGACGATTAATTCGAATAAAAAGTGAATTAATATATTGTATAATGAACTGGACATTATATGCAATGTAATTAATGTATAATACACGGCAAATTCGTCTGAATGTCATCAGCACAGAAAGCGACTTCGACAAAAGCAACTGCCTCAACTTCGAGGCAGTTTGGAAGTTTATAGCCCTACATTGATAGGGAAAGCTTTCTCACTCGCACATCGACAAAAAAACACAACAGCACATCAATTTTCTTAATAAAAAGACAAGTAATCTTTATTCAGTTTAATATTTTCACTACATAAGCTTTCTTGTAGGCTTTGGTTCGAGGCAGTTTGGAAGTAGGCCTAATTAGAAGTATCAATGTTTGGGAGAAGTTATTATCGATGTTGTTAACGATGTTGTCATTATCAATGTTGTTATTATCGATGATCGGCCGCGGTCGTCAGAGGGCTGATTTTTATCCTCTAGTATAATGCGACCCATCAAATTTAGATGCTTTTTTAGGCCAAAAAATTTCGCGTTATAGTAGAAGATTTACGGTAATTAGAAAGATCAACAAAATGGGTGCCCTTAGTATTGTTTCTAGTCGGAACCTCTATTCTCCCTTAGCTAAACTAGTCGGAAACTGTTCTCCCTTTATTGTCTTGTAAAGTCTCTACCAATTTCATTAATTAGAAATTTAAACAAGAACACATGTGACAAAATGAAGTGAGGTTGAGAATGCAAAACCTTGCATTACCAAAATGATGTCTAGGGGGGGGGGGGGTTCATTACTTAAACATACGTGTTTGGATTTTGAATACAAAAAAAAGTTTTTTTTTTTTTTCACATTTCAAAGTCTGGAAAAAGAATGTCTCAAAGACCGGCCAATGGTAACCTATCCCAAACATTAAATAGGTCATTGTGGAAACCAAGATGGCTTTTCATAACTGCCCCCTCCATCCATTCCGCAATAATTCCTAATGACTTTTTCCTACAAGGATATAAAAAATTTCAAACTTTTAGGACACTATAATGGGCAACTTAGATGAATTAAAAATTCTAATTGCTGCACCACCTGACTTCCTTATACGTAAATGTCCTGGTCCAAATACAGAAAAAAAATTAAACGATGGTTTAACAGCGCTACTTCCGATTGAAATTTTGAAAAAGTTTATGAATAAAAGTTACTTCAAATTAGCTTCTAAACACTTTGGTATAGATTCCAAATTTTCCTCTACCATCTTCTTTCGTCTATATTAGCAAAAAACTGGATTTTGACGAGTAGAACTGATACTTCCGTTCGGAATATTGAAAAATTTTCTTAACAAAAGTTGTTTAAAATTGTAATTGTAACACTTTTCAATCCCTTCAAAATTTTCATAACGCAATGGTTAACGAGATATTTCAAAATTTAAATTTTGGCGCTGGAGTAAGCTGATACTTCCGGTTCACCAATTCAACTGGAAAACTAATCAGACCTCCCGAGGAAGATATACGATACCTGTGAGAAAAGTATCCGACCTTATTTTTTTTTTTTGCGAAAACCTGATGGATTTGGATCGCGCACACTTGCATGAGCCGACCTTGAACCTTTGTGCGTATGCGTGAATTTTTTCCCGCCTCTCAATACACTCAGTTGCTGGCAATCAGCATTAGAGGGAGGTAGTGTGTTGTGCTCTCGTCGGTTTTTGATTAGGAGGCTTTCGGTGACGACGCTATGGTCGTACCCGTACACCCAGGACTCGTCACCAGTGATTATGGTGTTCATAAGTCGGGGTCACTGTTTGCGGAGGCCAGCATGTCCTGTGAGACGTCGACACGAAGTTGCTTTTGCTCCGCCGTCAGCAGCTTCGGCACGAATTTCACCGCCACTCTCTTCGTGGCCAAATCTTCGGTCAGAATGAAATGTGCCGAAAACATACTGATGCCCACCTCTTCTGCAACTTCTCGGATATTTACAAGACAGTCCCGCATCACCACAGCATTCACTTTGGCAATGACCTGGTCATTTCGGCATGCTGATGGCCGACCAGTTGTACCAGTCCTTAATCTGTGTGATGGCCATAGCATCGTCACCGAAAGCCGTCTGAATCTTCCGGAGGGTTTCCACCTGGCTGTCGCCCAGTTTCTGGCAAAATTTGATGCAGTAACGCTGCTCCAGTCGTTCTGTCATTTTCCTTCAAATCAAAAACCGACGAGAGCACAACACACTACCTCCCTCTAATGCTGATTGCCAGCAACTGACGCTATTGAGAGGCGGGAAAAAATTCACGCATACGCACAAAGGTTCAAGGTCGGCTCATGCAAGCACGCGCGATCCAAATCCATCAGGTTTTCGCAAAAAAAAATAAGGTCGGATACTTTTCTCACAGGCCTCGTAGTCTTAAGTTTAAAGTTTGGTCTCGATAGCTTTAGCCATTTGGACGCTATCGTGGACACATACACACAGACTAACACACAGCCATTTTTCAAAAACCACTTTTTCGTAATCTAGGTACCCTAAAACGTGAAGATCAGTGAAAATCTAGAGGTCGAAATATTTCGTAATTACAATACTTTCTTGTACTATGTATAAGAAAGTAAAAATGGCCCGAGCGTTCTGCCTACCACTTAAAAAATGTTAAGCATGGCCATAAAAATTATGTTTTTCATGATTTCAACCAATTTCAGTCAATCTGTGCATCACAGTGATCTCCCCAGAAAATTTTATCAGGTGGGCGGTAAGCTAAAATAACCGGGCGGACAAAAATTAAAGACAAAAACAAATAAAATATTATGCAGTGTTGTGCAGTTTTTCGTGTATTCTTCAGCCGGGCGGCGCACCCATTAAAAAGGGCCTGGGGAGAACCCTGCATCATATAGCACATTTCATTCAAAAGGAGTAGATTGCACTTTTTACATACAGTACATTATAGGCCTAGGTGCCCACCACACAAAATTGTCTAGCTTCTGCCCCGATTTATATACATTCAGTAATACACAATTAAAAATATCAGGTTGTTGCAAAAGTCTTTTCCGGATTTTTATTCCAACACAAAAACGACTGAACTTGAATGACAGAATCAGCTCGTGCAGATGTCGGGCAACGGTTGAAAAGTGAACCTTGAACTGTTCTGCGAGTTCCCTCTTGTTACATTGTGATCTTCATCAATTGCTTGGCGTAGATCACCATCTGAAATCATGATTGGCCGACCAGAGAGGTGCATCTTGAAGAGTGCTATCTCCGCCTCAGAACCGGCGATACCAATCTTTTATTTTACGTAAACTAACAGTGCCATCACCTAAACGTTTGGCAAATGTTTCGGTGACATTGCGCAGCACTGATCTTTCCAGAATACTTGTAGAGGATTATTGCTCGAATATGCTCGCGTGAAAGGTCCATTTCAGACCGTTAATGGCACTCACAGATGTATAGTCAGAAAGCTGATTCTTGGATGTATTATAGCAAATATATTCAGGAATCGAATGCCATAATTTGTTTGAAAAAATATGAACACCCCCTTTGGAAAACGGGCCCTTCTTGGGCACGGGTTCTAGAACCAGAAGAAACTTTTGCAACAACCTGATATATACATAGTTTACCTCCCAAAACAAGAGGGAAATAAATATAGACCCATCCAATCGATGCCTTATACATACCTTCTTCACATTACAATTCTTGATCATGATCAATTCACTGATCATGATAAGAAACTTAGTGTGAACAGAAACTTAGTGTGATTAAGTGAAACATGATCATCATCTTGGGAACATGTGAAATTTCGCACAATTCACGATCATCATCTCCCAGGATCCAATGCTTTTCATAATGGTGGAAAAACGCCGCTTCGCTATACAAACTAATTGTACAGTCATGCCACGAATAATTAACGCAGAAGAGAAACTATTTATTCAAGAACATTCGTCATGAATAAAAACAAGAGAGATACGAAGTTATTTTTATAATCGGAGAAGATTGGATCGACGTTAAAGTGCCCATCGCTAAAAGCTTCACTATTGCCATTTAGCGGCAAAAATTGTAACCCTGATCGTGATTAAGATTTTGCACTGTGAACTCAGATTCGTCAACAAAGCTTGAACACGTGTAAAATGATCATGATCAAGGATTGTTGTGTGAACAAGGTATAAGAGGGCTACTGACATGTATGCTGCAAAAGGAGGCCCCACAAAGTGGTGAATAGATGCAAAATGGGTGTATGCATAAATTTATTACTACATATTTTTTTTGTTACCATGTATTACCGAATATATACAAATTTTTGTTTATTTATTGTTCAAGTAGAGAAACTTATAAATAATTTTCATTTCATAGATTGATTCACCAAAGCGTTTCCTCGAAATGCTTAAAATCTAGCGTTGGGCAACTTTTCACATTAATTCATTTACTTTATCGATTTTGAAATTCTTTTTAATTGCTTTTGAAATAATGCAAGCGTAAATTGCCAGAAACTGTACTGGACAAAGGGTAACTACAAGGAACAAATAAATACGAAACCACAATTCCACAACAAGAGTTTTATAATTACCTTGAATGTACATTTCACCGACAATGTCAGCTTCTTCAGCGAGAATTTTGGACAATCGATAAACGAGAGCCGAAATGAACAATGTGTAGAGTAAATATATACAGAACGGTGGAGTATAAATGACCAATCAGGGGCAAACATAATAAACAATTACTGAATGCTGGACTGTAATCAATCCAGTGCGATGGACAACTCCGCCACCCCTTTCCTTAGGAAAGCTCATGACTCGCCAGTGGGAGACAGAAGTTTGTTTCACAATCCCTTACCGAGAGACTTTTGTCGATCTCCCACTGGTGAGTCACACCAGATTGGTTACTGAAGGGTTGCCCATAACACTGGATTGGTTACAGACCAGCGTTCAGGAATTTTGGGTTTATGTTTGTCCCTAGCGTATAAAATAATATACCTTACAGTACATTGAACAAGTGTACACAATATAAAGCGCATTAATCAGTGCATTATTTCACGTCTTTTTCCATGTACTTTTTCATTGTAAAATCCCAATGCATAAGTCTCATCCCGAAAACAAGATGGTACCGATCTTGGTAAACTGTCACCGCGTTCATACCAAGTGCATCTTGAAAATCATCCAAGAATGTTTTATAAAGAAAGCTAATACGGTTATAATGAATACACCATAACCTATTTATAACGAACTTGCTTACAGCGAAATTTCATTTGTATGAAAATTTTCTCCAGCCCAACCTCACCAATGTAATTTACATGTAAAATAGCTCTGATATAACGAAGAATTTATGAAAATTCGGTTAAAACGAAAGAATTTTTGGTCTTTTCTGGTGAAGTCGAGATTTTTTTTTTAACAAAAATGATGCCTAAAAACCGCATTCGAGTTATGCACAGCTCTTTTAAGCAGAACACTCTTTTAGGGGAGCACTCTTTTAAGTGGAATGTTCTTATAAGCGGATTTTACATAAAAGCTAAGTGAACAAGACAGCACCATTGGTCAGTAACTGCTACATGACTCTAAACTCTATTTCTGCACACCTAGAAATCGCCACAATTTCTTTCAGCAAACCTCAAATCATTGAAATAATGGTTAAGATACTTTTTGCCCCATTTTCTTTTGTACACATGCCTTCTGGTTTTGTTTTAACTCCATGGATCGGTTTTCTAATTTTTTTAAATGATTTTTTATAAATGGGATGATTACTTGAACAAAAAACGTATTACAAATTGTGTGCAAAAGTCGACAACCGATTTTTTTAGCCTAATTTTTTCGGGAAACTCGATTTGACAAGCTAGATTCGCGGATCTAGTTTTAGGATTGCAGTGTAGTTCCGCGAACCGAGTTTCTATCTCTTTTGTCCGATTGCAATGTGGGATTGTTTGAAGTGCAGTATGCAATGCTTTCTGGGACCGTCAACAAATACGGATGCCCAAAAAAAGCGTCGAATTTTGTATATTTCTCTACTTAAGCGTTTAAAATATCTACTGCTTACAAATCAACAAATCAGCCTATTAGCTTTATTATCAGCATCATAATTTATATATTTTGTGTAGAATTGCAAAACCAGTCACAGCTCCTCCATTTAGCAAAACGGAACTGCGAGTGCGAGCATGCGACGCACAACGAGTTCTCAGAACTAGTTTGAACGAAACGAGTTTCAAACGCGGTTGGTGAAACGAGTTTCGGTTCCACGGCATTACGGATCTAGCTTTGCGAACTAAACAGAGAAAAACTCGGTTCGTGGAAACGGGGCTTTACGCTTCAGTTATGGAGTTTTCCACTTTTTGGGGTCAAAAATCCGGGATCGGCTTATGTGCGAGTATACAGGGTGCATCTGAAACCCTGTCCAAACTTGTAGGGGAAGGTAGTATGGGTGATTCTAAGCAAAAAAGTTCATATGAACACGGGTTCGAATTTGAACGATAACTGAGATATGAGCAGAAATAAAAATGCCTCCACCAAGATCAACAAGTTCTGTAAAGCCTAGAATAATGAAATTAGGTGGAATATCAGCGTAACTTAAACTGTGTATACTGTTAAAATTTGATCGAATTCCTACACTAATTTTCCGAGTTACTCATTCAACATCATAACACGTGTCCCTTTTCTTTCAATTTCACGCTCGAGCACCCGTACTAATTTGCTCCAAATTTAATTGCACATATATTAGCCCATCTTTTTCCTCCGTCACCGACTCGTTTTTAGTTTCTTCTTCGTCACCGCATACCAAGCGAACTAAACACAACCTACAGGAACTGACGAACCAGATTTCTTAGTTATTAACCCAAACTCTTGTTATTATTTTCTTTATTAGATCGTCGTGGAAATACGCTCGATTTTTCGAGTTTTTTGTCGTGGCGAAATCAAAGAAGTGTGACTCGGAAATGCCACTGCGTCAACTATAATTGCGGATGCTGCTCGCATTTGATCATCGGGAGAATTGACCTGAATGACACAGATTCGTTAAGGGCGGATCTGGGGTGGGAATATCCATGGGAACATTAGGCAGGGAGTGGGTCTGGAAAATTCGCAGATTTATAAATCGCAGCAGCAACGATTTTACAGAATAATTCCAAAGTTGATTCAAAAACATTAAAATCAAAGGTTAATGTTAACTATCTGCACATCGCGCGATAACTGATCATGCGACCAAGGTAAATGAATTTATCTTTTAAAGACTAAGGGGGCGCAGCCAGAAAAACTCGGTTCGTGGAAACTGAGCTTTATGCTCGAGTTAAGGCGTTTTTCCACTTTTTGGGGATCAAAAATCCAGGGTCGGCTTATGGACGAGTATATATACGGTAAACTGATGATAATTCTAGTAAATCAAAATTATACAAAAAAGTATAACTGGGGCAATTGTCCGAGAAAGTAAAACAAGGGCAAATGTCCACAATTGAAACCAAGAATAAAGAGGTATGTGGATAATCGTAATTAAGTATAAAGAAGGGCTCTTTTACCACAACAAATGTAATAAAGAATATAACAAAAACAAAAATAACAGAAAAATACAACCTGGAAGCGCTTTTCGAGAGCAAAGCTCTCATCATTCGGCAGGAACCAAGGAGAACTGATTAGAAACCGAAGAAAGCGAGAGAAATACAAGGCAGACCAATAATAGAAAAGAAATCAAAACAATATTATTGGTTGGCTAATTGAGACCACCACTGAATTAGAGGGGAATCACCAATAGGGCCTAAGTCGGAGTTTAATAACGTGTTGTTCTTGGATTTATGGATAGCCATGCTCTCGAAAGCATCTAACAAGTGTTTTTTATTGATAGATTGTAACAGTTTCCCATTCCGGAAACTCTCGAATTCCTCAAAGATATTCTTGTCAAAAACAAGATCCCCGAGAATAAGAGCGATGAATGCATAACGTTAACTAAACTTTGTGTTAATAATAACGTCTTCCAATTCAACAATCAGTTTTATAAAATGATAGGTGGTACACCGATGGGATCATGTCTCAGCCCTATTCTTGCTGAAGTTTTCCTAAGAAGTTTTGAAGACATTCTTAAGAATTCTAACTTTTACTTTCCCGACACCTGGTTCCGTTACGTCGACGATATGTTTTCACAATTTTTGACACGAACTCCTGTGACGTTAATGCATTCATTAATCACATCAATAGTTTCTTCCCTTCTATCAAGTTTACTTGTGAAGTTGAAGAAAACAATAAATTACCGTTCTTGGATTTAGTGATAATTAGGAATAATCACTCCCTGCATTTTGATATTCATAGGAAACCCTCCAATCACCTTAACTACATTCCCATCGATTCAAGCCATCCTTGGTCCCAAAAAGTTTCAGCTTTTATTTTCATGTTGGATAGGGCACTCAATATCCCATTAAACAATATTTCATTCAAACAAGAGATTGATTTGATTAAAAAAATAGCCGAGAAAAACGGGTACAACTCGAAAATGATTGACGATCTTTTGAGGAAGAGGAAGTTCAAAAAATTTCTGTCAGACATAACCACTCTACACCCCATCAAAGATAAGTATAGAACCATATCCGTTCCTTACAATAAACTACTTATTAAAAATTTAAATTCAATTTTCAAACGATATAACATTTCTCTTTCTTTCAGCAACCCCAACCAAATACGAAACTTGTTGGGCAACCCCAAAGATAAGGCATCTACGTCATCCATTGTTCGCAATGTCCTAAGCTTTACAAAGGTCAGACCAAACGCAGTTTATCCACCAGATTTAAGGAACACCTCGACCACAGAAGATTCGGTAGATGCAGTCAATCAGCCATAGCCAAACATTCAATAGAGACGGGTCACGATTTTTCCATCGACAACTTAAAACTGTTACAATCTATCAATAAAAAACACTTGCTAGATGCTTTCGAGAGCATGGCTATCCATAAATCCAAGAACAACACGTTATTAAACTCCGACTTAGGCCCTATTGGCGATTCCCCTCTAATTCAATGGTGGTCTCAATTAGCCAACCAATAATATTGTTTTTATTTCTTTTCTATTATTGGTCTGCCTTGTATTTCTCTCGCTTTCTTCGGTTTCTAATCAGTTCACTTTGGGTTTTCCACGTGTTCTCCTTGGTTCCTGCCGAATGACGAGAGCTTTGCTCTCGAAAAGCGCTTCCAGGTTGTATTTTTCTGTTATTTTTGTTTTTGTTATATTCTTTATTACTTTTGTTGTCGTAAAAGAGCCCTTCTTTATACTTAAATACGGTAAACTATCAAATTGTTTTCCTAGTTTTTACAAACTCAGAAATATTTCTGTCCCTTTTCTTTCAATTTCACGCTCGAGCACCCGTACTCATCTGCTCGAAATTTAAAAAAACACATATTAGCCCATCTTTTTCCTTTGTTAACAACTCGTTTTCACTTTCTTCTTCGTCACCGCATTCCAAGCGAACTAAACCCAATCTACAGGAACGACGAACCGGATTTCTTAGTTATTAACCCAAACACGTGTTAGTCATAGATAAACAATTTCACTCTTATTTTCAACAAACAACTACAATCATCGGGTGCGCCTGCATTTACTTCCAGGGATTAGATAAATGATGAAATGGGGAAGCCCCGTTCCCCCTTGGTGCCTGAGGCTTATGATTATGAAAAAATATCAAAATCTGTTTATAATTTTGAAGAAATTACATCTTCCTGACAAGGTACCAGATAAGATTACTGGAAATGAAAGTAAATTCCAAAGGGCTTGCTTGTATGGGGCTCATTTAAGGTTCAGGCATTGTTTTTTTGTATTGGATCTTAGATATCCTTCTTCTTTTCATTAAATGGTTAATTTTTTGAAAATACGATTCCATTTGATAATCTTACAACGGGGGTGGGGGGGGGGGGAGTATTTCTTATCATTCAAACTTTTGTAAGCAATTTAAATGCGCCCAGAGGATATGGCACTTTATGATTAATAGCCATTTCGGACTCGTCATCGAAGGATTAATAGATGATGATCATGGTGATGATGATGAATAATTTTTCTCTCTGCATAATAAAAATTGTTCATCATCACCATCATCATCTTATACATGTAAATTAGATTTTCGTGATGACAATGGAACGAATACCAGTGAATAGGTCGAATCGTGACCTATCTAATCGGTAAATTTCTATCTGGGCTTTTAAGAGCTCGCGTTAGGGAGATTGCGCAAGCTTTTAATCTAATGAAATTTAATACACGCGTGCAGCAATAGAGTTTAAAAAAAAAAGTTTGCTTTTCCCATGGAATAATTAGCAGTACGAATCCTTTCAAAACAGGGGTTAGGCTTAGATGTATGTATCGCTCAATGTAACAGGGTCCGTCACTATAAAAAAAAAAAAAAAAGTTGCTTCGCTCTCCTGTCAAACGGCAAGCGAGTGACACGACTGCAGAGCGGACAATGTCATCGATCTCTTTCGATTGAGGTTTGATAATACGAGTACTAACGAACTTATGTAACAAATAAATGTTTTTTAAAAAACACACTCACACTTCCAAGATTCGGTCTCCTTTCCGTATCCCAGCCTTCTCCGCCGCTCCGCCCTCGAGCACGGCGCTCACGTGCTGGAGAGGCGCATAGAGTTCGCCGTTAATGCTTTTCAGCTGGCCGCCTTCGCTCACCTGGCCACGGACGTTGAAGCCAAAACCCGTTTCAGTTTTGTAAATGGTAACAACTCGCGGCCCGAGAGGAATCGACTCCTGAGGTGGGCTTCTATCCGAGTCGCTGTCGGCCATGATGCATCGAAACACTGAAAGGAGTAAATTGCCGATAAGTAACTTAAACCAGCGGCGGCGGCGGCTTCATCTTCTTTTTCCCACGTTAACAACTCAGTATTTTTTTTTTTTTT
>JAHWFO010060584.1:0-64435 GCA_023313115.1 Rhysida immarginata
TAACTTTCATCTTCACTAAACTTTTGTAAATAAACTAGAACAAAATTCATAAATCGTAGGGGATGCCATCTGGCGGATAGATTTGGCATTTAAATCAACCTATTGTTAACAAATTTAATGTCATTTTTCAAGGTGATTATTGCAACATTCACAAACAATACAAAGATATTCATAGCATGTACTCGTCATTATTGAGTTTCTTTATGCAACAACATATAGAGGTTAAGATGCCTTAACGTGTTGAGCGCGACGCGTGACGAGTTTGAATGACGTCAGAAAATTCGACCTTTGTGTGACGTTAACGTGAAGCCTTCACGTCCCACGCGGTCACCCTTTCCGTATTACACACGGAAAAAATCTTAACCTCTCTAAAATCACGTCAGCCACATCAACAACGTGTAAGCAAATGACGTCATAGATTTCACGTCACGGACGTTGCGTAAAAGTATCTTAACCTCTCTAATTATGTAAACCCCTTTACACTTAATGGATCCTAAGGCAAGAATGTATTATGTTACAAACAAGAAGCTAATCCTCCCGAGGAAGGCATAGGAAAGTAGCGGAAGTCCTGAGATTTATCCCAAGATTTATACCTTTTATCCCACTTTTAAATCAAAAAATTGATTTTCTTGAACGTAGTATTTAGAAAGTGTAAAAGAGCTCTATCTTCTTTCGTTTCTCATCATTTCCGATCGAATGATATATGCCATTTGTTGCCATAGTTCTGTATACCGAATTTCACTCCTTTATATGCATAAATACGCGTAGATCTTTTGGTCTCCCCTAATTTCCGTCCCAGAAACTCCAACTCCAGTGGGCCAATCAAAACCAAACTAAATAGTGAAAGTGCACATGCCCATAGTAAGCTACATTCCGAATTTCAACCTTCTACCTCAAAAAATGCGGAAATTATGAAGGGGACGGACGGACGGATGGACAGACAGACGGACATTGTGAAAACAATAAGTAGCTCCATTCTTCCGCTACTTAATAACGCCATGTATTTAGGTATTAATGTCAGCAAACAAATTGCTTCCAATATACATATCAAGTTTGAAGACCTTTTTAATCGTTGCCGAAATTTTTATGTGAATTGTGAGATGAGTTAAAAAAAAAAGATTACCAATTCAAAATGCTTTTTTAAGGATTTGCAATTTTTAGACCCTCAGTCAGTTTGTCACACTGAGTTTACAACATTCTTCCCATTTTTGAACGATTTCCAAATTGGTTAAGGAATGTGACTTTCAACTGCTTGATGATTTAGAAGTGAATGAATTGTTATCAAGCAATAACAAATGCATTTCAACTGTGGATGAATTTTGGGGGAAGGTGGGGAAATTGCCAAAATATGTAAATACTAGCAAAGGTACCCGGCGTTGCCCGGGATAATTACACTTGTAGGTAAACAGAACAATCTCAAAAAATTAAATTAAATATTGCAATATATTAAAAATAAACACATGAAAACGCTTAGAATTAATACAGTAAAAATTCTTAATGAAAATTCGAAAAACTTTTTTTAAAGGCTCACAATGGCTGGACCTCTCCAAGGATGCCACTGCTAGTCTAAATAATTTCTTACTCACGTAATCTTACTTCAGATGTACACTTGATGTTGTTGCAATACCCTTTCTTCTCTCGATGTCTTGAAGAAAAACTTGGCCATTCATCACTTTGTGTAGTCTAGTGGTCGCCGATTCTTCTATTTACTTGCTTCCCATTTGCTCAATACAGCACGGAGCTAAATGAGTGCTTCCTCTGTCGTCTTTCCACTCTTTCTCAATAGTCTGCTAACTCTCCATTATATCCAGTTACTGATCATTTTTAAAGATTTTCAAGAAATTGTTAAGTACTAAGAACTCTCTTTTCTAAGAAAAGCCTGAATACCAGGAATTCTCTAATTTACGCTACTCGATTTTTCTCTTCGCTAATTCTCCCTAACCCCATTCCTTCTCCGTTAGATATCCTAAATAAAATAAAAAAAAAACTGAAAACAGAACAAAATTTCCAGTGAACGACCAGGAAAATACACGATGAAATGAGTGCTATTTGGCTCAGAAGACTGGTAAATACTTCAGAAACGCTCGCTACAACAGCGTGCAGGCCATTGGGTTCACATTGCTTGATCGAGGTATAAAAACAGCGCAGTTACATGAAGATTTAAAAATTTCGTTTCATTTCGGTTGTTACAAATTGAAACTTATCCATATTGCATCATCATTTTATGTTCATTGTTATAATTCTTGGAAAGATTGCTTTAACATTGCACATCATTTTGTGCTCATTGTTAATGGTGAATTGCGCGTTGATACCATTGTTGATGCGAACACGATGGGCCTATTGTTGCACAAACTTTTCCTTGCATTGTTGGTCATGAGATATATATTGTTGGTCCATGCAGTGCGTTTGTGAATTGCGTGCTGATATCATTGTTGATACCTATTGTTGCACAATTGTTGGTCATGAGATATTTCTCATTAATATGCCTTGCCATAACCATAAATATCGATTTTTTTTTATCGATATTCATTATTTTTCCGAAATCTGAGGTAGACAGTGACCTTCCTCATGATTTGAAGGTCAAGTATGCAAAATTTCATCAAAATCGGAATAAAACTGTAGATTTGTATAAAAAACAAATCCACAACCCACAAACAAACATCCTTCTTTATATATATAGAAGATTACTAGCAGAGGACCCGGCGTTGCCCGTGATAATTACGCCTGTAGGTAAACAGAACAACCTCAAAAAGCTAAATTAAACCTCCAGATTTGTTAAATAATAACTCAATCACTACAATATAGAGTGAAGGGACTATCCAGTCTAAGAAAAATCCGAAAGACAGGAAATTTATCTCTTCACTGAAAAAATCCATTCTAGGTGATATACCGGGACTTGATTTACCGAAAAAAAATTTTTTAAAGGCTCACAATGGATGGACCTCTCCAAGGATGCCTTCTAGTCTAAATAATTTTTTACTCAAGTAATCTTACTTTAGATGTACACTTGATGTTGTTGCAATTTCATTTCTTCATTCGATGTCTTGAAGTAAAAATTGGCCATTCATCACTTTGTGTAGTCTAGCGGTCGCCGATTCTTTTATTTACTTGCTTACCATTTGCTCAATATAGCATGGTGCTTAAGAAGTGCTTCCTCTATCGTCTTTCACTCTTTCTCAATAGTCTGCTAACTCATTATGTCCAATTACTGATCATTTTTAAAGATTTTCAAGAACGCTGTTTCAAGAAATTGTTAAGTCCTAAGAATTCTCTTTTCTGAATAACAGGAATTGTATGCATTGAATTCTATATTGCACAAACTTTGCCTTGCATTGTTGGTCATGAGACATATATTGTTGATCCTTGCATATTGTTGGTGCATTGTGTGTTGACACCATTCTTGATACCTATTGTTGCACAAACTTTTATTTGCATTGTTGGTCAAGAGATATATATTGTTGGTCCGTGCAGAGTGTTTGTGAATTGCGTGTTGATACCATTGTTGCAAAAACTTTGTCTTGCATTGTTGGTCATGAGATATTTCTCATTAATATGCTCTGCCATAACCATGAACATCGATTTTTTATCAATAATTATTATTTTTCGAAATCTGAGGTAGACAGTGACCTTCCTCATGCTTTGAAGGTCATGTATGCGAAATTTTATCAAGATCGGGATAAAATTGTAGATTTGTATAAAAAACAAACAAACAAACATCCTTCTTTATACATATAGAAGATAAAGGAGGTCATTTCCCATGTCATCATTAGTGACGTTCCGGTTGTGAGATTGATCTATAGGTGTTTCTGAATACTGCCAGTTTAATAATAAACTTAGATATTAACATCACCATGAAATCGTACTTATTTAATTTATTAATTTATGTAATAGGTCATTTATTTCATATAAAGTATTATTTACATTTAAAATCCATCGTTTATGAAACTTTACAATACGAAAATAAAACCTATCATAGAGTGTACTTAAATTGCAAGCCTGAATCCTTGAAATGTCTGTCAACATATTCGTCCATTTTCTTTATCATATTCTCAGTAAAATAATTTTTCCAATCACCGACTTCACCTGAAAAAAATATAAAACAGATGCAGAGGTTATCAATGAGAAATTGCTGACTAATTTTTATAAACTTGTGATGCGGCAATGGTGTATTCCCTCATCAGATTGTCTTCCACGAAATTGTTGTAAAAATTAAATTATATTTATCTACAATGTTCACGCTTCTGATTATTTCGTTCCTGATATTCTTTGATCTTCAATTTTGTTTTGTTATAAGTTAGCAGGAAGCTTTTTTATGAGGCTGAGTTATTGTTAGAAGAGAAGGAAGCTCCAAGGAAAAATTTTTTAGAATCTCACTCACTCGCAGCGGCACAGCCTACATGATTAGAGATTTAGAATCGGATGGATGGATGGATTTTCAGCCTGTATCTCCCCTTTTATCCAGGAGACTAGCTGTTTGGGATGAAAGGACGATGGTGAAAATAGACAAACACAAACATCCATGCCCTTGGCGGGATTCCAACCCGCGACTCGCTGGTTTCGAGAGCGGCAAGATCTGCGCCTTGACAGAGGACTAGGAAAATTTCAACAAAGTCGAATTCTCTGATTTGTTTGGGTGTCTGTTATGCAGAGGCAAAGCAAACCAACGAGTCTGTCTGTGCCCAAAGCGACAGCTCGAGCCCCAAAAGAATATCTGATGTCTAAGGTTTGATCACCCACTGACGTGTAAACAAGAGCTTACTGGGTTTCAGCTAGAGGTGAAACACACAAGTGTCGTGTAATGATTAGAGGTCACTTGAATATTTCACGAACGAAAACAAATGTTATTTACTGTAGAGATGGCCATTAGAGTTTGAGTTGTTTCAAAAATGATGATAGAAGACAGATAGTTTATAAAATTAAAGTTTAAACATTACAAAAGATGATTAAGTCATTGGTATATGAACAAACAAGAACAATAAAGGATTACTGAAGTGACACTTATTAAATTGACTGTTTTCAGTTAACTCAATCCAATACATATTCCCCCTAGGGCTTACCACTCCTTGGATTTCATGAGTACCAACGGGTTGGTGTCTCCTTTAGGATGACTACTTTACCCTGAGATTTCTACAATTTTACTCGTTTATAACAAAAAAATTTGCAGTGCATTTTGCACTAATTCTTTCATGAAAGTTGGTTCCACTTAGAATAAAAATTGATCTATGCATAAACGCTTTTCTCCAAAGGGTTCTTTTCGAGGACTTATTCAACTTTTCATGTCTCTGAGATGTCTCAATTATGAATTTTGGTACACATTTATTAAAAAAATACTCCCGTGAAAGCGTCTGTCATCCCAACCTGTGTGAAATCCCCGGACGCACCGTCCATCCCATGGCGTCCAGCGCCGATTAACCGTCACCCCTGATGACGTGCCCTAAACCCTGACCAACAGTGATCCGAGCTGAACACCAGACTGGATCGACGACTAGGTTTATCAACCATCGAATGAGTTGGTAACACAATGGTAGCTTTCAGTGAGGGTGTTTTGGAAAACCCCCCTCACTGGCCGCCATGTTACCAACCATTCGATGGTTGAAAAACCTATAGTCGCCGATCCGACGGTCACTGCGGCGAATGTTATACTCGAGCAGCATGGTAACCATCGTGTACGCATTTGCCGAAAAGGAAACATTTTAATGAGGTGAAAAAACAGTGAAACAAACGGAGAAGTACGTATGAAACTCAAACGTATTTCATGTACCCAGTCTGAAAAATCACAAAAACCTTTTAGCGTGAACGTTTATCGTATCAGCTGCCGACTTAGGTGATGGTCACTGCGGCGAATGTTATACTTGAGCAACATGGTTACCCCTGCCCTCGCGAATTTGTCGAAACGAAAGACATTAACGAGGCGAAATACTAGTGAAAGTAACGGAGAAACGTATTTCACATAACCTGACTAGAAACCACAAAGACTTTTTAGCATGGATTACCGCAAACGTTTATCATAACAGATACCGACTTAGATGTCAACTAATGCGGTAAATGTAATACTTGAATTATGTGAAAACCCATAGTGCAGGACACGAAGACATTTTAGCGCAAGCATTTATCGTATAAGCTGCCGACTTAGGTGATGTTATACTCGAACAACGTGGTTACCCCTTACCCTCGGAAATTTGTCAAAATGAAAGACATTAACGATGTGAAATACTTTTGAAATTAATGGGGGAAACGTATTTCACATAACCTGACTGGAAATCACAAAGAATTTTTAGCGTGGTTTAGCGTGAATGTTTATCGTAACAGATACCGTCTCAGATGACATCCAATGCAGTCAGTGTTATGCATGAGTTACATGGTAACCATTGCGTACGCATCTGGCGAAAAAAGATACACTTTAATGAGCTGGAAACCAGTGAAACTAATGGGCAGTTTTTTTTTTACCTTGGTTTAGCGTGGTTTAGTGCGAACAGTAATCGTAACAGCTACCGCACTGATGATATCCAACGTGGTCAAAGTTATCTTGTGTAACGTGGTGACCATCGCGTACGCATTTGCCGAAAAAGGAAACACTTTAACGAGGTGAAAAACCAGTGAAACAAATGGACAAGTACGTATGAATCTCAAACAAACGTATTTCACGTACCCGTTCTGAAAATCACAAAGACTTTTTAGCGTGAACGTTTATCGTATCAGCTACCGACTTAGGTGACGGTCACTGCGGCAAATGTTATACATGAGCACCGTGGTTGCCCCAGACCCCGGAAATTTGTCGAAATGAAAGACATTAACAAGGTGAAATACTAGTGAAACTAATGGAGAAACGTATTTCACATAACCTGAATGGAAATCACAAAGACTTTTAGCATGGATTACCACAAACGTTTATTGTAATAGATGCCGACTTAGATGTCAACCAACTCGGTAAATATAATACTTGAATTACGTGAAAACCCATGGTGCAGGACACGAAGACATTTTAGCGTAAGCATTTATTGTATAAGCTACCGACTTAGATGATAACCAATACGGTCGATATCATACTTGAGTTACACGGTAACCATTGCATATGCATTGTCCGAAAAGGAAACACTTTAATGAGACAAAAAAACAGAGAAACTAATGGGAGAACGCATTTCACGTAGCCTGAATCGAAATCACAAAGATTTTTTAGCATGCGTTAGTGCGAACGTTTATCGTAACAGCTGCCCACTTAGGTCGCTATCACTGTGGGGAATGTTATATTTGAATTACGTGATATCCTTGCGTATGCATTTGCCGAAAAGGAAACACTTTTAACGAAGTGAAAAACCAGTGAATCAAATGAAGAAACGTATTTCACATAGCCAGTCTGGAAATCACAAAGAATTTTTAGCGCGAACGTTTATCGTAACACCTGCCGACTTAGGCGGCAGTCACCGCGGCGAACGTTATATTTGAATTACGTGATAATCTTGCGTCTGGATTTGCCGAAAAGGAAACACTTTTAACGAAGGGAAAACCAGTGAAACAAATGGAGAAACGTATTTCACGTAGCCTGACTGGAAATCACAAAGAATTTTTAGCGTGAGTTAGTGCGTACGCTTAACGTAACAGTTACCGTTTTGATTACATCCAACACGGTCAATGTTATACTTGACTAACGTGGTAACCATTGCGTATGCATTGACCGAAAAGGAAACACTTTAATGAGATGAAAAACTAGTGAAACTAATGAAGAAACCAATTTCATGTAATCTGTATGGAAATCACAATGATTTTTTTAGCGTGGGTTAGTGTGAACTTTTTTCGTAACAGCTCCCTACTTGATAACATCCAACGCGGTCAATGTTATACTTGAATTACGTGAGATCCTTGCGTACGCATTTGCCGAAAAGGAAACACTTTTAACGAGGTGAAAAACCAGTAAACCAATTGGGAAAAACTGTATGGGGAACCGTATTTCATGTACCCTAACTGGAAGACATGAAAATTTTTTTTTGTTTGGGTTAACGTAAACGTTTTTAGTAGAGACCGGCTACATTTTCATATCGAACGCGTTAGATCTCACCCAAACAGTCTGAAAACAGCAACGTACAAAATTGTTAATAGGAACCCACCGCATACTACCTTCACTTTTCAGTTGAAATAACAACAGCAACTAAGAAGATAAAAAATCGTAAGCCACGTTTCAAAAGTAAAAAGAACAGTTGAATTGAAAAATTAACAACTGTTTTCAATTCATTTTGGGAAAGTACCCCTTTTTTAACACTGGAAGTTAACCTGTTGCAGTCGAAATATACAGAAAATGTTAGTACAAAGGCACTCGCAATCATTTTAGCACCCGAGAAAACATGGTAACAGGCCCAATGGTTGTTTGAATGAGGACGTGATAATTGAGAACACCATCATTTTAGCACCCCAGAAAACATTTAAAATTAATGTTAAAATGTAAAAATAATGAATGTATGAATATGGAGAATTCAGTAACAATTACCGTGAAAACCCTTATTTGACTGTGTCAATGAGAATATATGTGAAAACACCCCAGCATCAACCCACTGTTACGCGAGTCTGCGTGTGAGTACCGTAACAATAGACACCTCGGCTGTACTAACATCACGGAACAACATTTAAAAGTCACATTAAAGAACCTGAAAAACTGGTGAATGAAAATAAAATTTATACTGCTTGAGTATAATGAGACAAATTCAACTACAATACCCTGAAAAGGTTTATTCAATGACATCAATGAGAACATATGTGAAAACCCTTAGCAAAAACTCCTATCACACATCGGAAACCACGATGACGGTTACCTGAAAAACTAACAGGGAAAAAGCACGCAAAACGAGCTCTATCCACTGTTTACTGACATTAACAAAAATCAGTGCGATCAATAAACAAGGCGCCCTTAGTAAGTTGTTGATGTATTTTGATAGAGAAAAACCACACCATATGCGGAAAATGAAAGCCTTAAAATTCACCTTGTATACGTTGGGATTGTGAAGCTTAGAAAAATCAGATAGCACACGCAACCATTGCACAGCAAGAACCTCATCACGTACATATTAACACCGTTGAAACACATTAAATTTGGTTTTACTCAGCAAATCAGAGTAAAAGAATGAAAAACACTGATAGAGCTCAGTCACCCGAATTCAACCTCAAGTGATTGAAGAAAAAATATCAATCAACGCTGTTGAGGTTGAATACATTAGCAACAAACCTTAAACAATATTGGCTGTAAACACTTATCCAATCAAGTTAAATGAATTTGAAAGTATTCATCGTATTTGAGAACCCAAATTCATAATTTAAAACAGTCATTTTAACCTCTATACTGTGTTGAATTAATTAGGACGTCATTGTGCAAAAATGTTTTGACCAGTAAAGAGTTTAACATCAAGATAGAGAGAGAGAAAATTAAAATAAAACAAAAACTCATTGACACAAAAGAAACCAGATTAGACAAACGTGTAAAGAGTCAAGATCAGAAAAATGCCAGGAAAAAAAACAGTCAAACGCAGGACAGTCTGGAAACAAAAGGCGCAAGTAACATTTAATGACATCAAAAATAGTAAAAAACGCAGGTAAAAGAAACGAGGATTGACCTTAACGTTGTGTACAATGGGTTAAAAATGTGGATTGGACGAAAAATGTAGGCACTAGAGTTACATAGAAACGAACTCAGACCTCTACTCAAGCAGTAAATGAAAACCTGATGCTCAACCCACTGGCCAGTGTAGGGTATACAGTCAAGTAACAGTGAAAAGACAAAGTGAATTTTTAACTAAATTTAACTTAAATCTCGTATAGAATGTTACCAACATTGCGCGAACTACGCTTGCTCTTAAAAAGAAATTTGGTTGTCCGATTAACAATAGTTAATTAGTAATTAGGCAATCAAATCGTGGGTGTCATGTCAGTCATTTTAGCATCCCCTGCCACAATGGGTATGCGGATCAAGAGCTATATACATTGTGACAAAATCACATAATCGCGGTTTGCTGAGTGCATCAGGACCGTCCTTGCCTGTCACACTGGTAGTGGTGCTTCACTGCAAGGCACTCTTCAGGACAGGGATGCTTCACTGCATGACATAACCAAGTTTTATGAAATAATATTTCAGCCTCAGGATATCGGAACATGGCCGTAATCACGTGATTAATCAAGAAGATGTCATCAGCCAGATGAGTAACCACATCCAGGAATGGAAGCTTGATCAAAAAATAATCAAACAGACCCAAATCAAGGAAAATCAAAGATAAATAAAAAATTAATTAATTAATTAGCCCGCATTAATTAAAGGTAATTAAGACATTAACAGTCCTTGTACAAAGTGTACACCTGTGATGTCAGCAGTCACGTGATTCCAAAAAAACAGTGTCATCAGGGGCTCAGTGCCTTTGGAATGTGGAGGGGTAGGGCCAGTACCTTTGGAATGTGGAGGAGGGTATGTTCCGGTATAAAATTTACTTTTCAAATATAAAACCATCTACAGGATGTTGCACAACAATATGGTCAAACTTTTAGGGGAGGTAGTATGGATGATTCTAAGCAAAAAAGCTTATATGAACATGGGTCTGAATTTGAACGGTAATTGAGTTATGAACACAAAATAAAAATCAACAAATGAATAACCCAGGTTTTGTAACCCCAAGATAATGGATTTTGGAGTAATAATAGGGTGCATAAAACTGTACATCATTAAAATTTGATCGTATTCCAACAATGAGTTTTTGAGTTACGCATTCAAATTTGTAACAATGCTCACATGCGAGTACTAACCAGCACGTGTTACGATGTTAAATGCGTGACTCGGAAACTGCTCGTTGGAATTCGATCAAATTTTAACGGTATACGCAGTTTTACGTATCTTATTACTCCTCTAAATTTCATCATCCTATAAATTGTATGTTATAGAACCTGAGTTATTAACATGTTGATCTTGGTGGCGGCATTTTTATTTCTGTTCATATCTCAGTAAGCGTTCAAATTCGGACCCATGTTCATATGAACTTTTTGGCTTAGAATCATGCAATACTACCTCCCCTAAAAGTTGACCATATACTTGTGAAACACCCTGTATATCATAAGTCGCATTGTCCGTCACCACTTTTTTCGTCATAACAATGTAACCATCAAAAGTAAAACAAACCATTGTTAAAACCATTGTTAGATGTTTAAAATCCAAAGAATTTCAGTTATTATAAAACTACTGAAGATGTCCGAAAGAACGAAAGTTAACTTTAGTAATAAAAAATAATGTACTGTAAATGGACGTTCTTCAAATAACTTGATATCTACATCACAGGATAAGGAAAGACAGAAGCGACACTCGCGTCAATTCCTATGCAATCATAGTCAACTAAAAATACGCAACCATGTATTTTTAGTTGGCTTTGTATGCAATCGTATGAGTTCGCAGCGCCAGTAGCGGCAGGGCTGTACTAACAGTGAAGAGCGAGGCGACGCAGGATCACATCAATATTACGGAAAGGTTGGAAACGATTCGGTTAAAGACTAAAAAAAGTAACAAAGAGGGTTTTGTATGTCGTCGGATATACAAAACACATAATTCTTATATAAAACATATCTTTTATTTAAACTATTTTTTTAATGTTTAATATTAAATCTTTAACTCTACGTAATTTTTTACATGAAATAATGTTTTATCACCTGCTTTCATCCTTGGGAAATCTGAAAAATTATATTTTTTCATTCTTTCCACGATTATTACTGCATCCAATTGCAGATGACATTTCGTGATACTCATATTGGCAATGTGAGAGTTTTCAGGATTTCTCTAATTTGGGCCAAAAATTAATTATATAAAGGGTGGTTATCCTATCACACAATACAGGGTGATTCAAAACTCAACGTACAAACTTTTAGGGAAGTTAGTATGGGTGATTCTAAGCAAAAACGTTCACATGAACGTGGGTCCGAATTTGAACGATAACTGAGATATGAAGAGAAATAAAAATGCACCACCAAGATCAACAAGTTAATAACTCAAGTTTCACTAAAACACAGGATAATGAAATTTGGGTGAATAATAGGATACATAAAACTGTGTACCATTAAAATTTGATCGAATTCCAACGAATAGTTTTCGAGTTACGCATTCAACATCCTAACAGTGCTCACATGTGAGTATTACCAGCAGGTATATGATTTTCACTGCGTAACTCGGAAACTACTCGTTGGAATTCGATCAAATTTTAACGATATACATAGTTTTATGTACCCAAATCTCATCATCCTTGATGTTATAGAATCTGATTTATTAACTTGTTGCTCTTAGAGGCGGCATTTTTATTTCTGTTCATATCTCAGTTATCGTTCAAATTCGGACCCATGTTCATATGAACTTTTTTTCTTAGAATCACCCATACTACCTCCTTAAAAGTTTGTACTTGAGTTTTGAATCATCCTGTAAAGAAACGGTGCGATCCTATTGAATCAACAGCCTGGCCGTTAGGGTGCACTCGACCATGTGTGCCTCAGTAAATGCAGGGAGTGTGGCTTCTATGTTTCCTTATTCTATGTCTACATAATACAGTACAACCTGTATGGAAACAATGAATTTATCATGAAAGTGTTTTTTTTCTCTGTGACTGAGCGCTATCAAGAATTTCTTGATTTTTAATCTTTAAATTATGATGTATTCGTTTTTTGAAAAAAATGACGTAAGTTTTTGCAATTTGGTGCCACGTACATCGGCATTTTGAGCTGATGATTACGCAGGACCCCTGAGAGCGCCACTGTACGAGGGTCATTTTTAAAGTAAGAACCATTTTGTAATAAAAACAAAACTATACAGGGTGTATCAGGTTCGATGGTCATAAAGTACCTAGCGTTGTTCTCCGCAAAATTCTAAGCATAATTTTCCCTATCCATTTCTCAAAATTCTCAAAAAAAATGCTTGAAATCGTTATCCAAAGTTTGGCTGTTATGACGTAATTCTAAGCCTTCTGACGTAAATCATCCATGCCGTAATGACATAATTTTGTAGAGTCCTAATTATTCTTGACTATTTACGATATTTCCTATCAGCATTGAGTAAGTTTAACAGCTATGATTATTTTTCGATATGAATTTTCGCTAATTTAAAATATCAATTCATTTAGAGCTCATTAAAGTAGAACAACTCTTGTTTATTTTCGAAGTAAGCGAGTCTATTGACTCTGTCTCCTACCCTTTTATGAATGAACTTGCCTTCAGCAGGGAGGGAGCCAGGAAAAAATTATGCCATTACGGCATGGATGAATTACGTCAAAAGGCTTAGAATTACGTCATAATAGCCAAACTTTGGATAACGATTTCAAGCATTTTTTTTGAGAATTTTGAAAAATGGATAAGGAAAATTATGCTTAGAATTTTGCGGAGAACAACGCTAGGTACTTTATGACCATCGAACCCGATACACCCTATATATTTTCAAAAGTTTTTTGGTGCAAATCCAAAAATTGAAGTTTTGAGGTTTGTACTAAAATATTGAGTGCCCAACTGTAGCCCAAAGTTGACAAAAAAAAAACATTGTTATGTGTTATGTGGATTTGCACCAAAAAACTGTATATGGCTTCAAAGAATTTTATTTACAGCATTAATAGTTAAAACATAACCTCAACTCAAAACTAGTCACTCAATCACATTTTGTCGGCCGCTGTTCTTTGAGCCATTTTTGGAGGGCTATAGCACACCAATCAAACTAAATAGAATGTTCTTGCTTGGTATATTTTCATATCTACCCTGTAGGAATAAGTGTGTAAAATTTCAAGAAAATTGGGGAAGGTAAACTGGGAACATTTTCTTATTTTGGTCCACTTGACATGGAATCACCCAATGGTATCACTTTCAATTATATTATTAATTTCTTTATTTTGTCAACGTTTTGTGTTATCAAATCAGACATTCCCTATATTGCGTTATACTACGGTTTAGCTTTTTTAGGGAGGGTAAATCTTTATTTTTTAAAGATATACATACGTATGTTTAAGGGGCTGTAATTATCCGGGGCAGGGTAAATGCTAGAGCGGGCTCTGAGGGAAACAATATCACATGCAGAGTTGAAAAGGTGTACGAGGTCAATGCCCCGTCTACGAGGCTGTAAGGTTTCCAAGGTGACCAGATCAGCCAGAAAGACGACCCCTCCCTACGCTCTGCAAGGCCTTCCTTCAGTTCAGCAGAAAATTTAGAAGCCCATATGAGCCATGGCAATTTCGTTGGGAGCGCCCACAGATTAGAAGCCACATTTACACGTCCATTCCAGAAAGAGCGCCGCAGAGACACACATGCTGGATCAATCCAGACGACTTTTTCGACCACCTCGTCATAATGGACGAATGTTGAGTGAATCCGAAATAAAGATGTAGAGCAAGCAGTGGAAGCACGCCAGTTCTTTGAGGTCCAACAATTCCTCCGGGGCTCAACAGAAGATAAGGAACTCCGGTAACTGATTTATCACTGCGAGGCCCTAGGGAGGACATAGTTAGAGAAGTACTAAAGCCCTCTTTCACTGCGCATATCAGTGATGAAGGACTTTATGATCGATCCTCATACATGTCTAGACCAGGAGATATGTACCTTCTGCATCACCAAAATTATGCCACTACCGTGTCAAATCGTTCCATCTGCAATAGTCATGAGTAAATCCTACACAAACTTAAATTCCTAAGCATATATTAGAAAAAAATTGAGAAGAGGCGATTTTAATAATTAATTGGGTTCAATTTCTAAATTCTAGAATGTAATCTTGCTCGAATTTGGAAGATTTTCTGATCAGGCTATCGATAATTTTATTGGAAACGCCATGGTAATCACTACTTACGCATGAAATTTATTAGTTTAAGTAGCTAAATGACATTTAGCTAACCAGAAACTTTAATTTATTCAGCCTAAGAATGTATGAATTCATATTAATAAATCAAGAATTCATTGGAAAAATTACCTTTTCTTAAAAAATTATCTCTAGAGACAAACTCATTGAAATTACTGTTAAGAGATGATTTCATCGTTTTAAAACTACAGTGCTCGATTACTTGATCTGTCTCAGTATCGGTCAGTGATTTTCCCAGAAATTCGGCTATTCGTCTTATTTCTGATTGTGGATCCTTAAAAATAAAACAATTATAAAGTCAATAAAATGAAACACGCTTTTAAAGTTGAAATGAGTGAATTGTTTTGTTTACTGTTTAACATTCACTTTTTTTAAATCTTCATATTGAACAATTAGTATGTTATCTTCATTACGACGCTCCCAAAATTCTAGTATATGTTTCCAGAAAGGCGAATAAATTACTGAAACATATGATTAATAAGAATATCATTAGATATTATGTCGAAAAGTAAATATCACTGAATATTAAAATGTAATTCCTGCATAATATGGAATACATTAATTACGTCACCAATCTACGATTGTTAACTACATATGCGGCAGAAATTACTGAACTACTCCTAAAATAATAAAATAGAAATTTTATATCAATATAAGAATATTGAATTTAAACAAAGTTTAATTAACAATAATTTTGACAACACTGAAAACAGTTCCTGGTGTGACATAATTAATGTTTAATGTCTAATGAAAAAGGTAAAGTTACATTACTTCTCTCATCCTTCACAAATAGATCGAACAAGGTGCTAAAATCTTCAGTATACTCAAATAAAGGGTTCGTTCTTATGAAGTGATAAAAAGACACCAATGTGTCCCTTGGGTTGCGAATGGTATAAATAATCTAATTTTAAAAACATAAGAAAATTAACGAGTATTGTCGTTGTATATTGCTAAACGGAAATAATTTTGATACTTGAAATATGGTAAAGGGTTCTTAATATAGCAGGGATTTCATTGTAGCATTCAAGAATATATAAACAAAGACAATTTTAAAGTAACTTTCTCAAAATATACTTGTAAATTGATTTTTTTTCAACTAAAGATTTTATACAGGGAGAACTAAAGCAAAGAGACAAATTTCAGGGAGGGGGGATTCCTCACAAAAAAAGTAGCAAGTTCATATCTACTTGGGTTGGACAAAATAATACGGACCCTCTGATTTTAGACGTTTTGTCGAATATCTAGAAAAATACTTGACGAATTATCCTGAAACTTCCGGGGTGTAAAGAGCATGTTACCCCTCATATATTTCAGCGAAGGTTTTGTCCCGAAAGCATATAGGGGACCAGCAACAAATTGAACAAAAATAATATTTGGGATCACCCTATAAAAAAAATGTTTGAAATAATTTGTAGCTGCAGCATATGCTTATGAGGCTTCCTGTACTTATCTGTGTTCATTTGTATAAGAATAGCACGTATATTCATGGAGGTATAAAGGTTTCTTTAAAAAAGCGAAACTTTTTCGTAAATGTTTTGTTTATAACATGCAGGGTTTTCAACCCCAATGCATTGCCATTTTCAGGAAACTTGACACACTACAGTAGAGACAACACCCTGCAATCAGAATATAAAAATATTAAATATTTGATGAAATATGAGCATTTTTACTAAATAATGTTTAACTGCGTATGTGCAAGCACTAACAAAATGTCTTTTGCATAGTTTATTAGCCAAATGTATGAAGCTATTCCTATAAAAAGCCCCAGCAAATATCATGAAAATTCAGAAAGATATTGCCGATAGAATGAGTTGAATTTCAGTTGCTCTCAAAAATAAACAAAACGTTAAGGGGTTTAGTCCAAATTTTTTTTTTGGACCGGACGCCAGTATCAACTTCTTCTCCTTACGCTGACATGAAATCAATATGCCAAAAGCCCGCCTTTCGTTCTTCCTATGACCCTAAACATTTGGAGAAAACCCCATTATCGTTTTGTTTATTTTTGAGAGCAACTGAAATTTAACTCATTCTATCGGCGATATCTTTCTGATTTTTCATGATATTTGCTTGGGCTTTTTCTAAGAGTAGCTCTATAAATTTGACTAATAAACTATGCAAAAGATATTTTGGTAACTCTTGCGCATGCGCAGTTAAACAATGTTTAGTAAAAATGCTCATATTTCATCAAATATTAAATATTTTTATATTCTGATGGCAGGGTGTTGTCTCTACTGTAGTTTGTCAAGTTTCCTGAAAATGGCAACGCATTAGGGTTGATACCCCTGCATGTTATAAACAAAACATTTACGAAAAAGTTTCGATTTTTTAAAGAAACCTTTATACCTCCGTGAATATACGTGATATTCTCATCAAATGAACACAGATAAGTAAAAGAAGCCACATACACATATGCTACAGCTACAACGCATTTGCAGCATTATTTTTTCAGGGTGATCCCAAACCTTATTTTTTTTGTTACTCATCCCCTATTTGCCTTCAGGAAAAAACTCTTCGCTGAAATATATGATGCATACCATGCTCTTTACACCTCTGAAGTTTCAAGATAATTCGTCAAATATTTTTGTAGATATTCGACAAAACGTCAAAAATCAAAGGTTTTTACATTATTTTGTCTAACCCTTGACCATTACTATATTTGTAAAACATAACACTGTACACTGACCAGATTATTATGACCACTCCACCAGTACTTTTGGCGATTCTTCTTGGCATTGACTCCACGAGATGTTGAAAGGTGATGCGAGAAATTTAACACATTCCTGATAAATAGCACTTTCCAGTTATGTGAGATTTGATGGTTGTCGAAACAGCTGCCTGATCGCTCTTTCAAGTTCGTCCTACAAATGCTCAACTGGATTGAGATCTGGTGATTGCGGGGGCACCTAAGCAAGGTAAAGTCTCCCACATGTTCTTGAAACTACTCCTGCACAATACGAGCACCGTGGCATGGCGCAATGTCTTGTTGGAAGAAGCCATCTTTATTGGGATATGCCATACAAGATAGGATGAACTTGATCAGCAACGATACTTATGTACGTTGTGCTATTCTGACGTTGTTCCACACGAATTAAAGGGCCCAAATAATGCCAGGAAAACATGCCCCAAACCTTAACGCTCCCCCACCAGCTTGAAGAGTTGTACTCATGCATGTGGGATCCATGCTTTCATGCCGTGTCCGCCAAATTCTCACTCAGTCATCATGCATGATGCAACTGAACGTGATTCATCGGACCACATGACTTTTTTCTAATGCTCGACTTTCCAATCCTTGTGTTCTTGTGCGAATTAGAGACGTTTTATTTTGTTAACTGCAGACAGCAAAGGTGTTCGAACAGGCCTTCGGCTTCCATATCCCTTACAATGCAGCGTACGGCGAACAGTGCGCTCAGAGACCATTTGAGAGGATCCCTAATTAAAATCTGCGGTAATATGATGCACAGTTGCCACTCTCCGTTCTGCCCGAACATTGACTAGTCGCTGACGGCCACATTTCGTTCGTTCAGACCCATTTTTCCGGCTGACAGTACAGTCTTTAAACACTTTAACAACAGCTGCTCTTGAACATATAACGAATGGAGCTGTTTTGCTGATACTCGCTTCATGGCTCCGAGTGCCAACAATCATCCCACGTTCAAAGGCTGTTAAATCGCTTCGATTACCAATATCTTCAGAAACAAATCATTTCTACTGTCATGGTAAACAACCTGCTTCCCTATTTATAATGAATCCCCTGGCCCTCTAGCAACTTCAGCGCGAAATCATAGTTAATTTGCCTACAAACGTTAGGTGGTCATAATAATCTGGCCAGTCAGTGTATTTTACAGGGTCGAGACACATTAATATGATCACCTGCTAGTATCCGGAATATCCACCTTTGGCGGCAAGCACAGCAGCTAGTCGACATAGCAGAGAGTGAATAAGTCCTCGGAAGATGGTTGTAGGTATCTGGGAGTTTGGTGGAGTCAATAAGTCCACATTCGGCGATCAGTGCATCCCGTAATTCCATCACCGTGCGTGATGGAAGGTCCAGCTTGCGGACATGGCGATCGAGATGGTCCCACAAATGTTCAAATGTTCAATGGGGTTGAGGTCCAGGGAGTTTGATGGCCACGGGAGTAGCTTGATTTCATTCTCATGCTCCTCGAACAAGTCGTGGACAATTTTGGCAGTATGGCAGGAAGCATTGAAAGGTGAAAGGTGCCATCACCCTGAGGAAACACTGTCGACATGAAGGAGTGTACCTGGTAATGAATAGCATTCAGCGTACCCTCCAGCGGTATCAGTGGACTCAGACCATACCACGAAAACATCCCCCAAACAGTCACACCTCCCCCACCAGCCTGTCGTCTGCCAACGATGGTGTCGGGATGCCTGTTCTCAGATGCTTCCCGACGAATTCTCCATAGTCCGTCCACTCTGTTCACCAGAAACCGCGACTCGTCAAAGAAAGCAACCCCTTGCCACTCGGCCGAGGTCCAATGGCGATAGTCCATTGCGAATTGGAGGCGTTTTCGGCGATGCATAGGCGTCAACATGGGTGCTGTTACCATACGCTTGCTCCGGAGCCCCAACCTCAAGAGGGATCGTTGCACTGTCTTGGTGCTGACACGCCTAGTGTCCCCACTGTTCATTTGCTGTGTCAGTTGCTCAACAGTGGCACGCCGATTGGCCAGGCGTCGTAACCAACGCTCGCCTCTAGGATCGATAGCCTGTGGGGCCCCACAGTTACCTCTTCGGTTGCTCGAAACTGTCTGGTTCGACCAGTCGCGGTACACCTTCACAACGGCAGCCCTAGAGGAGTTCACAAAGGTGGCCGTTTCTGAAATGCTGCCCCCCTTGGCCCGATAGCCAATGATCATCCCCTTTTGGGGGTCCGACAGGTAACTTGCTCTGCCCATGACGGCGACAATTGCTGTGTTAACGGATGCTACTACACGTCTGCTGTTGTCAGCTTTTAATGATATGCAATGAATTTTCATTTGCATAACATGGGACGTTCCAACATGTTCGAGGAGAGGTGGTCATATTAATGTGTCCCGACCCTGTATATCAGGCCAGAAAATCAATAAAAGTGATAATTTAAGCTTCCTTGTCACAATATCAAGTGGTCTTATATTTTTGCAATAGACTGTATATTTTTCATTATAAAAATAACTTTCTGTTTATTTCTAGAGATAAAAGGATTTAGATAAGTAGTTTAAAATACTGAGCAACAAATAAATCAGAAGCAAAAATAACTCATTTCTATATAAACTGAATGAAAGGGGATAAAGTTGTATTTTTATCTTCTTAAGAACTATTTGATATTCATACCTTGCATTTTTTATCAATTATCGACTTCGGTAGAAGAGAGTAGGGATAATGAGATTTTATGAAACGAGGTAAGGGTAATTTGTGAACTAATGCATTCTCAATTGTGTATTTCAACTCCAAATATGGAAAACGTTCAAAGAGATTTCCAGATCTTGATTTTTCAAAATTCAAATCATTTCCAATGAGATAAACGATCTCCTGACACCATGTGGTTCCTGCAAAAATACGAATACAAGGTCATATAAAAGCGTACACATATTTTTCATAGAGATAACCACGACATAATAGAAATTTCCACAACATAATTTGCGTGAATGACATTTGTAAAGTTTATTCAGCATTGACTGTATTTGTAACGCTCAATATTGAAATCGAATAACAAGAGAATTTTATACGTGAACATTTCACTCATTTGTGTCATTTACCCTTAAAAAAATCTTTATTTTAATAAAAAAATAATCCCCCCAAGCAAGATATAGGAAAGTAGCGAAAGCTCTGAGTTCAAGAAAATTGGTCTCTTTTTTTATGAAGAAAATTTTTTTCGAAAGTAATATTCAGAAAATGGAAAAGAGCCATTTTCTTTTTTCTCATCTTTCCCGATCGAATTATACAGGGTGTTTTTGAATTGAGTACAGATTTTTTGGGTGATGATAGAAGAGGTCCTCAGAAGTATTTTTTGTCATATGAACATGGAGTCCCCGCAGCTCCGTTTACTTACAATACTGCATTGAACAATCAAATGACACCGGGACGCAGTGTGCGTTGGTAGGCCTAGATTATTTTATTTTGAACAATTATCACAAGCAATCTACTGTATGACTTTTACAGTAATTGTTCGAAATGACCGCTATGGTACCAGCAGCCCCGAGACACAGATGCATGTCTGCATAATCATTCCATGTAAAACGATTCATACTGTTTGTTTAACTTTACACATGTAAAAAGTACATCAAGTGAACTTTTTAAAACAAATCTTTACCTACTGCTTTCCCAGAATGCGATTAGTTCATTTACATATGGACTAATCGAATTTTACAAAGGGGTTGGATACCATGGAATCTCCTTGACGAAGTTTGTCCTAAGACTTTTCAACAAACAAGCACTGCACCTTGAAATTTCTTTGCAAACAATTACTTTAAAAGTTATTACAGTAGATTGCTTGTGTTAATTGTTCAAAATAAAATAATCTAGGCCTACCAACGCACACTGCGTCCCGGTGTCATTTGATTGTTCAATGCAGTATTGTAAGTAAACGGAGCTGCGGGGACCCCATGTTCATATGACAAAAAATACTTCTGAGGACCTCTTCTATCATCTCCCAAAAAATCTGCACTCAATTCAAAAACACCCTGTATATGATATGCCCTATGTCGCCATCTGAAAGCATGGATATTTCCAAAGACTATAGTTCTTCCAACAAGAGAAAAACAGGGTGTGTCACAGGAAGTTTCAGATTAGCCAATCAGAGAAAGGGGGCGTCATGCGCTTAATCACTTCTGTCTCATGTCTCATTGAAGAAGCGCTTTATAATATTACAGCAGAAACTTTAATGTTATTCAGTTGCTTTGCTTTAATTATAATTCAAAATATTGTACACTTCATAAAATTGTCTTTTAACTCAATTTTATATATATCGTTTACTTATTTTAAGGTAATAAGTGCAGTCTGTTTAACCATCATTTTTTAAAAATATTTATACATTCTAATGACATGTTTTTTTTTGTTTTTTTTTTAAAGAATTATAAGGTTTTTTTAAAGATGCTATCTTATTTTTTATTTTTTTATGATACGTTTTCCATTACAGTTAACGATATCTCTTTCGTTTATTTGCTGGCCATGAGAATGGCCTTTGAATGTATATAGTCTTGAAAAAGACTTTTTGAATTATATCTAAATTCAGGCTAAGGAGATTGTAGAAGAACGTTAATGTCATTCCATTCTTCTTCTTCTTCACTGCTGCTGTCTTCTCCATTAACATGAATTATTAAAGGCTCTACTTGATCTTCAATGAAACAGTCCATTTCCCAATATCGTTCTTCCACACATAAAATGTGTTGTATCGCTTTTCTCAAATTTTCAGGAGTTACATTATCAATTGCCGTTCTTGTTAGTTTTTCAACATCAGCAATCTTAAAAGTTGTATTCTTCTTCCGTATATATTCTTTTACCTGTGCCCAAATAAGTTCAATGGGATTGAGATCACAGTGATAAGGAGGTAGTCTTATCACTAAATGGCCGGCATCGCTAGCCAGTTCATCTATAACATAGCGCTTTTCTGTTTTGTGTTGTTTGACATTTTTACTTCGGTAGGTATTTCTCGTAGGGCCAACCACTCTATCATTTCCGATTTCCTTGTCTTGCTGTACGGCGCTTTGGCCTTCTCCACCGAGTGATATGGGGCATTATCCATGACGATTACCGAATTTTTCGGAATATTTGGCAGCAATTTTGTTCTAAACCATTCATGAAAACAACCCCCATTCATTTCGTCATGGTAATCTGCGGATTTATTTTTTGACCGAAATAGTAAACAGCAGTCGTTCACAAACCCTTTATCGCTTCCAGCATGCAAAAGAATCAGACGGGAGCCTTTACCCGTAGGAACGAAACGCCCGCGGTAGGGTTCCAAGTTCCCCGGTAGAGCACAGCTTTTCCCGTCGTGATGCCACTGTCTTTCACGGCCATGGTGTGCATTAGCCCACGTTTCATCCAGATATATGAATGTACGTGTGGGGTCCCTGCGTAGCATTTGTACTTGCCTTAAAAACGACATCGGTGTGCGATAACATCAACATCCGTCCGCTCGATGTAAAATTGACAGTGGTTGATTTTGCCGTACTTCATATGCAATTTATCATGCATAATGGTGGCGAAGGAAGTTCTCGATCCGACGTAGTCAGTTTTTTTCTCTAAATTTCTGGTACACATTTTTCAGAGTAGGATAATTACCTTCTGAGTGCATTTCGGATACACACGCTCGTGCAATCGAGAGGTCAAAGTCATCCAGATTCGTTGTTCGAGATTCCCTGGGCCTTTTCTTTCCAGGGGTCGAAAAGCGAGGAGAGGGGGTGGTAGCTTCGCATGAAGACGCTTCGTTTCCTTCTTGAACAATTGTTCGAACGCAAGAAAAAGAAACTTGCGTTGCCTTGGAAGTTTCTTCTATCAAAGCAGATGAGCTTTTAAAACACTGTTTTCCTTTAAAGTAGCAAAATACCGAATTTCACTCCTTTACATACATAAACAGGGTGTTTCAAAAATACTTTTACAAACTTTGGGGACAGGTTCCTTACACTAAAACAAGAAAAAAAGTTCATATAAACATATGTCCGAAAATCCTTCGTTTTCGAGTTATTAATGTTCGTTTGACTCATTGTATCCCAGATGGCGTTGTGTTACATTCAGTCTCTGTGTTCGAGATGCACTGGCTGGTATCTACCATGGCAGATGGATAGGTAGAGGAGGACCAGTTCCATGGCCTGTACGTTCTCTCGACCTCAATCCTTTGGGGACACCTTAAACAATTGGTCTATGCAGCAGACCACCCGGATGCAGACACTCTTCATCGACCTGTCATGGAAGCCTGCGAAACCATTCGAAACCGTCAGAAAGTATTTGAAAGGGTGCGACAGTCCATGATTCGACGAGTGCATGCGTGTTTAGAAGCAAGAGGAGGACATTTCGAGCATTTATTATGAGCTCCTACGTTGTAAACTTTCATTAATGACTCGAAAACGAAGGATTTTCGGACATATGTTTGTATGAATTTTTTTTTCTTGTTTTGATATAAGGAACCTGTCCCCAGAGTTTGTAAAAGTATTTTTGAAGCACCCTGTGTATTATAATGGCCTCTAACTTCCACCTTACTTAACTACCATCCCAGAGGGACAATGAAAACTAAACTAAATACTGAAGTAGGACATAGTAAGTTACGTTGTCATAAATAAATCACAGTGGAAGCAATAAAGTGAATTAATAAGCATGAGGACAAATTAGGGAAACTTAATTTCTTTAAGAAAAGAAATTTATTAAATATTTTAAGTTAAACTCAAAAATAAAAATAGATCACAATTAAGAATGTTAATAATTGTGTAAATTTAAATAAGCAAACATAGATTTTCTTATTTAAAACAATGTTTTGTAGACTGAAGCTTGAAATTAATCAACTATATAATGAAGGTAGGTTGCCAACATTAGGAACAAATAAGTAATGTATAATTCCATTAATTTCTTTCTTCTTTAAAGCAGATACATCGTAGAGTGAAGCTGGACGCTTTCACTATAGGAATTTCCATAACCCTTGGTCAAGTCCGGTGAAGTCAGCTTTCATCCTTTCACAATTAAGACACAGTCCGCAACTTGAATCTGGAGACTCCAATAGGAATATCATTAGTAATGAAATAAACAGATTCCATTCAATAACGCAATATCCTTGGAATCAATTCAGATGAGAGGCAACTCCAATATTATCAAAGAAGAGAAATTAATTCAAACATTTCAACTTAATATATGATTCTTATCTTTGTAGTATGCACAGTTCTTGAAAAAAGTCTAATCACTATAATAAGCAATTAGCCAAACAAGATATTCTTCTCAATTAAATTCTTAGCAACAGAATAAATCCAAGAGCCTAGCCTTCAATAAACAATAGATTAGCAGGTACATATAGCAATAGAAAAAAATTAAGGAATAGAATAAACCTTTGCAGTTCCAATATTATCAATATAAAATGTCGTTAATCCTTTTGGAATATAACCGATGAAACGTATCGGTTGAAATACATAAAATATGCTTTGAGCAGTCTCTTCTTTATTTTTTTCAATTAAGCTATTGACTTCCAAACGGGTCAACCATGTCAATGAAGAGGGAGAAGAGATAACGCAATTTAATATACTAGCTTCGTTATTGATAACTATTTCAATTAATCGTGTTGCCTTAATAATTGTAAACTTGAAATAAGAGTCGGGAAATTAGCCTGTTTAAGATTCTTCGTATTCGGTTAAATATTAGCACTATCTCCTGTTTCAGAGTCAGGCTTGGGTCAATTACTCCCCCAATGTAATTAATTACAATTACTTTGAACTTTTAGCAATTACATTCAATTACAATTACTCTTCAAAAGTTTTAATTACAATTACTTCACACCAATTACAATTAAATTATAATTACTTTTTATTGCATTTTATTAACATTTGATATTCAAAAGTTTTATGCGACATTCGGCACCTGTCTGGTCAGTAAAATTTCCCAGCAATACTGAAGATTCTTTCAACGGGTGCAGGTGATCCGCAGGTCTCAAGAATGGTTTTGGCGACCATCTTTAGACCTGCCGAACTGTAGGTTTTCCAGAATTGAAGTGGATCAGCTTCCAGTGGAATGCACGGTTCTTGCAAATAAAGGAGTACTTCATTCCGTACAGAAGCCGTTGACGGTGATGGTGTGGAGTTAGAATCTACGCAGCTGATGTAGGAAAACAGTCGGATTTGGTTCCTGGGCGTTTCCTTCAACTTCAACCAAAGGCAGTTTCGAAGCAGATTTCGAGTAGATCACTTCCACCTTCCTGATGAGCTGGTTCTGGAGTTTCTTCTTCTCCTGAGCATCCTCACACCTCACCGACTTAAACCGGGGATCCAAAAGGGCCCCCAACAAGCAAACCTCGTGATCTTAGTAGACGGACAGCCGAGTTTCCAACGAATTGGTTAGATTGGCAACCAGTTTGCCAGTGTTTCTAACCGCTCTAGATTGGCAGTCGTGCAGGTGTTTCTTCAGGCACATGATGGCGGGAAGGACGCAGGAGATGGTGACCCTCTTCTCACCTTGCAAACAATCTGTCGCCTCCTCAAATGGAGAAAGTATATCTACCAGATCACTGAAGATCATTCGCTCACTAGCTGTTAGTCGTTTGCTGGCAGCCAGACCAATGTTGTCGAACGTCTCGGGAGGGACTTTGAGAACGTAACGAAGACGGCTTTTCACTGAAGGAAAGTCAAAACTGTTTGATATAGAAGCTTGGGTTGGGTCAGATAGGCATATTGGGACGTGAAGACAATTGTCTTGGTTTTTAACATTAGAAATTAAATTAATAAATTGTAAAATCATCATAGATGTGCAAGATAAACATAACATGAAGTGCCACAATTTTTTGGCACAATTTAATTATATACTATACTATACTACTACAAAAGTAAAGTATATAATTAAATTTTAAAATATTCGTGAATCGTGAATTCATAAATCGTCGAATCCCTGGAATCTGTGGCCTGTAGACCCAAGACTTTCTTCTTTTTCTGCAGACGCCACATGTTGCATCTTTGTAATTGAAATTGTAATTAATTAATTGTAATTATAATTACAGTGTTCAATTACAATTATTTGAAAATTTTAAAACTGAATTACAATTACAATTACTGAAAAAATGTAATTAATTACAATTACACTAAATTACAATTACTAATTGACCAAAACCTGTTCAGAGTCTTGAATTCCCCAAAGTTCTTCTCGCAAAGATTCTTCGTTGCTGGCTGTCTTTTCGAAGTCGAACTTTTACTTTTTCCATCATCATGCTCCAACGGGAGCTCCTCTCCTCTCCTTCTTCCTCTCCTAGAGAAAGTAAACTCTTTTGTCGGACTCTCCTCTCTTACTTCCGTTTTGGATCTTTTTATATCTTTCTTCAGGGCTCCCTCTGAAGTTAATCCGCCGAACCTCGAATTGCTTTTGTATTTTTTTGACAATGACGCTCTTGACATACGTACCGAATTCCAACCTTTTACATCAGGAAATGTAGAGAATATAAAGAGATGAACAGACGGACATTCTCCGCTACTTAATAATATACATGATATACGCAGATTAAAATTAGGATCACTTTCATACCAGAATATTCTCATTATAATAAGTAGCACTTCTATTATCTGAAAAAAATAATGTATAAAATGAAAAAAAACAAACAAACAATATTCAAACAGCAAAAAGTGTTCTCCAGATGAATAGCCCTTATTTGACATATACGGCTAGTTTTCAACAAAAGTACAATAAAATACTTGCATTGACTAACATTAATCTAATCTAAACTGATATTATTTTAATAAGGACCCTTCTAGCAATGCATAAATCTACCTTTTGATTCTTTCTGATCCTTCACTGGGAGTAGTATATGTGTAAGAATAATTTAACTTTACTTTGATTGGCTACTTGAGAGGTCAGTCTGTGGTTATCCCTCATCCCTTAGATCACGTGAAATGACAAATTCCACAAACCTTCATCTTTCAGTTTCGGAAACATAGGTTCTATTTCATCATAATACTTCACCGTTACTTATTTTTTATTCCCCAAAACATTGAAACCAATGCTTATGCTGCCTTCCCCAAAACATTGGAATCATTCTAATCACTTGTAAGCTAGAGAACCATTTTTCATTCCACATCGGCAGAACCGCAGGGAAAACATTGCAGAAAAATCATTTGCATGTACTCCATGAAATTATCAGAATCCCCCTTCTTTATATAAAGAGTAATTGGTACTGAATAAAATTTAAAAAAGCACACAGAGATCATTTTACAGTACGAGGTTACTCTAAAAGGTTTTAGCCAGCAACGCATCTTACGAAAACCATTCTTTAGCACTTTTCGAAGTACTCTCTCTTGGTTTCTATACAAAGTTTCATTCTCCTGAACCAGTCGGACATACATTTTTTTCCTTTACTGAGCAGTGAGCTCCACAATGTAGTCGTTGTACTTTGCAATGACGTCATCGTCACTGTCGAAATGGAACCTCCTGAACTTTTTGATTATGGAGATCAAAAAAGAAGTTGCAAGGTGCCAAGACTGCAGAATAGGAGGATGCGTCAACATATTGACCCGATTTTCACAGAAAACTCAGCTGTCAAACCTCATGTTCCAATCTTTGGGCGCTTCTTCTTTCATTTTTTTTAGGACTTTTGGCATGCAGGATGTCACATACTACTCTGATGTAAACATGTTTTGTTTTCAAGCAAAGCAATGGAACAGAAGAAAATTGCGACCATCACCTTCCAACACTCAGAGAACGTTTGCATTCTGTGAAAAATCCTTGCAAACGTTCCACTATCTCAAGGGTGATCCTTGCCTTGTGGGGTGCCACTGTTTGGAATGTTCCTTAGTTTCGGGGTTGTAATGATAAAGCCATGTTTCATCACCTGTGCAGATGTCGTTGTCCCGTTGTTGAACCTTTCGATCATTTTTTGACAGCGCTGCACTCGGGCTATTTTTTCCTCTTGGGTCAACAAACGAGGAATCCATCATGATGAAATCTTCCTGAATTGCAGGTGTTTATGCAAGATTGCTTTAACTGCCGATGATCCGATGCCCAGTCATTCGCGATCATATCCGACACAACACGTAACTGCAAACTGCATCGACTAGCATTCCACTGCGAGGTTCTTCTTCAAATGACCATCTTCTCCTCTTAAACTCGCGATACAAGGACGAAACTGCGGCCTGGCTCAGAGCAGTGGCGTGGCCACAGTCCCCGCAACCCTTGCAATGGCGGGGGGGAGGGGGGTGCATGACACTGTTCCTATTTGGGTCCTATTTGGGGGGGGGGGGGCGCAATATAAGTGAAAAGGGGCGTGTGGCGGGGGGGCGCGGACACCTCTTGCTACGATACTGGCTCGGAGCTCGAAGTAAAAGATCTTTGCGGCGCTAGATGGAATGACAAGCTCAAAAGCTCGTCGGCTGCGACAATTCCATTTGGATCATGGTTAGATCTTTACAGAAGAAGATGAATGATACGCTTCCTTTACTTCGCACCCTTTAAGATAATTACGTGCAAAATGATCAGGACAAAGCCCAAATCATTGCAGATTCTCTATAAATGCGGTTTGTTACCTCTATTAGCAATAATCCCGAGAGTAAACTCATGTCATAGCGTGTGAAAGATGGTCTTATACCCCTTCCGCACAGCAGAAAATAAGCTAGCCTAAGTTGATAGTGCTTGACAGCTTAAACTGCAGTGGGAATGATTCTAGCTTTCATTGGGCTAGCCTAGATTCTGTTAAGTTAGCTCACCCATTTCGGCCACAAACGCAATGCATCGTGGGATACGCTTTTTCCCGTGATTCCGTTGGAGCATTTGGCTGGATAGAGTGGCTACGCGTGATCTTGAATTGGTCTTAAAACGAACGACCTAGCCCACAACTTAGGCCAAGATATCTAGCTTATTTAAAAAGCTAGCTCAACATTGTCTAGCTTAAGCAGTGCGGACGTGGTATTATCAACTTTGATGAAGGTTTAACGCAGATTAACATCGAGACTGCAGAGACTGCCACCATTATAAGTAATCTGAAAAAGAGGAAGGCTCTAGGAAAAGACAAGGTAAATAATAATGGCCTAAAGAATCTCCCGAAGAACATTACTGACGACATCAAGAATATCATAAGAGACTGCTGGAAGACTTCCTACTTCCCAGCTCCTTGGAAACAATCTATTGTGTTAAGTATCCCCAAGCAGGGGCAAAATCCAGCAATTCCCGCGAGCTATCGACCTCTCAGATTGCTCCCGTCGAGGTCTAAAGTTTTGGAGAAAAGGATCCCCACCAGGTTCCAAGACAACTGTCTAACTAATGATCTAGCTCGGAAAGATCAGTTAAGCTTTCTTGTCGCTCACCCTTGTCAGATGCAGATATGGAGGCTCTTGAAGACCTGAGCACCCCCCTGAACCTTTCTAGGTACTGTAGCATGGTATTTCTTGATGTCAATAAAGCTTTCGACAGGTGTGGCACGAGGGTCTAGTCTACAAGAAGATTAGAGACGGGTTTCCTCCTGTTTTGATTTCGATGGTGAAATCCTTTCTTACCAACATATTCTATCAACCTAAAGTTGGCGAAAAACTATCCATGCCCCGTATGGTAAAGGCCGATGTTCCACTAGCCTCTGTCCTCGGGCCCGTTCTGTTTAATTATTTTGTGTAAAACCTGAAAAGTGTAATTTATATTTGTTGCTGATGATACTGCCATCATGACATAGGCGCACCAGCCATCTCACGTTATCACTCGACTGCAGAACGCCTTGAAGAAATTTGAAGATTGGTTTAATTGCTAGAAGCTGAACCTTAATGAAGAATGCAAAGCTGTGTACTTCAACATAAGCTTAAGCGTTTCCGGAATTCTTTTGTTCTATCCAATAAGAAACTCGAGTGGGTTGACAACTACAATATCTTGGCGTTGTCATCGACTCAGGACTCTCCTGAAACCGTCACGTGACTTACGCTCTGACTAAATCGAAAAGGGCCAAGTACAGTCTTATAGCTCTCCTGGGGCGAAACAGTACCCTCAGCATCGACAATAACCTACTCCTGTACAAGACAATTATTCGGACCATCCTCCTCTATGGCATGCCTGCGTGGGCGACTATACGTAAAAGCAAATGGAGTGAGCTCCAGTGGTTCCAGAATGTTACCCTGAGGACCATTGCCCAGCTTGGAAGAAGGACCATTAAAAATAAATACATTCACTTAGATTTGAATAAACTCACATCGGAAAATTTATCAAGATTTCCTGATGATTATGGTGCAGACGCTAAAGACCCATGACAACGACCTGCTGGCGGGAATACTGAAAAACTCGATAGAAATGAAGTGGCATACGAAGTATCGAAAGCCGAAGCATATTCTTGATGTCAACTTTGAAAACATTGGCAACGTTTCCTTCCCGGGTTATTGGAAGATTGCTTAAATTTTCTGTCATTAATTCCTTGTTTTGCAATTATTTTGTGTTTCTTTCCCACGAGGCATATTTGTGGGCAATGCTAGCACTTTTTTATTGCGCAAGTGTTAAAATAATGGATTAATTGGCTATATATGTTATTCCAAAAATTTAATCTTATTTACAATGTCTCTAAACTTTTGAGACGGGCCTTATAATAAATTTCATTTGAAGTTTTGATTTTTTTAAACTTAGTCTATTCATTAAATTTTTTAAAGAAAAAAATTAATTCAAAATGGGGGAGGGGGTTGCCTTATATCCGGGCTAGAAATACCAAACGTTAGAAAAGAACCAGTCTTCGAATTATATTCTTATTCTTATGTTCAGGGTTTAAAGTGAACACAAAATTAACACATGTAATTGTACGAAGAGAAGGTACAGTTTGAAGGGGTTAAGAACTTCTAAGCATCATGTCTCTTTTCTTTCCGGAATAAAGATTTTTAACTTTGTTATAATAGTCTAAATAGTTATAATAATTTAAACTTAGTTTAGATATAGTGAGTAGTTAGAAATCAATTATTTATTATTATAATGAATTTTGTTTGATTGACAGAAGATTTTACACAAAAAATGCACATGAATAATAATAATAATAATATCATGAAATTCAAATAAAGAAATTAAAATTTTAAGTTTTAGTCTAGAATTTAAAATTTGAAATTTAAAAAGTTCGTTTATCATTTGAAATAAATTTATTCCCGCTATTGAAACTGAGTCAATTATAATAACTAGTTGATATTTAGAATTTTTAATTATATAAATATATAGTATTTAAAGTTATTTAAAATTTATCTATGTACTAAAACTATTTTACTATTATATATTTATTATGTACTAAAACTATTTTTACTATTTAAAGGAAAATTTTATATTTTTTTTTTATTCTCTTGTATTTTTTAAAACTATTAAATATAAAAAAAATGTATAAACTTAAATTTATGCTTCCTTAGATTGCATCATATTTATATAATGATTTTTTTTTTTTTAATATTTGAACTGTAAGCTGTAAATAGCACACGACCTTGTAGATCTCCGTGCGAAAGAAAACAAGGACGGCGAAGCAAAGGGGGAAAAAATCAAATTTTAAAACAATTGCAGTTTCTCTTACTGTTTTAATATGTTCATTAAAGAAAACAAATGTTAATGACATGCCTACCAGTTTTTGGAAATGAAACAACATATATATCATCCTCCCTAGCCTGAAAATACTTATCGATCCAGGCGACAGCATTAATGCCTCCGTGGACGTCGTTAAGGTAGAATCCATTGGAGGATATGTAAACCTCGCCGCTACCGGGAAACAGGGGATCCACGCCATCGCATCGTGTTAATTCGATCGACATTCCGCTGTTACTATCAGGTGCCTGACGAGTGACTACTTCTTAGGACAGCTTCCTTTTTAAGCGTCCATATTATACTACGTCACAACGATTCCGGTTTCCTTACAGACAGAATTACTCGATTACTTACTGATAATACTCTGATAAAACAATTTAAAAAAACCGCCGTATACCGATTTCTTTCTCATTAATTATAAGTGAAAATATGCTAAGAGCCGTAAAAATAAGAAATACCAAAATAATTAAATTTTTTTCAAATGAGATTCTTTATTTTCTTAATAATGTTCTATATTAAATATTATTTCGTTTTGATTTTTACACTGAATAATAGAATAATAGTCCTTAAATTGCATTTTCCTTCTAAGCTTATAGTTGCAGTTTTTGTTAAAGAAACAGAATTAGTTCAGGATGCAAGACTGAAAGAGAAAAGTACTGTACAACTTAAAAGTACGAAGATAACTTTTTTATTTGTAGATTTTTTAAATTCTCTAGTGTACGTAAAAGTATTATTTATAAACCAATTATTTAAAAATCACCCTTACTTTTGAAAATTCTCCATCTCAAACTGTATTTTTTTTAAGACCGAATGAATTTTAAAATTACTCATTCCTTATGCGTGACAATAATTATTTTAAATTCAAAATCGATGGTTACGATTTTTCGCCATTTTTAAAACATTCCTGATTTCAAAGTAGATCTACACTATGTGATAAAAAATTTAGGGACACTCCTCATAAATCATGGAATGTGCCAAATGTTGCATGTGAATCATCACACATATCTGCTTCGTATTATTAAGATATGGTTCGTTCAAAAGAGCTCAACGACTTCCAACGTGGAAACATCATAAGATGCCATTTGTACAACAAGTCAGTCCGCGAGATTTCCACCATTCTACAAATACCCCGTACAACTATAGGTAATGTGATTGCGAAGTGGAAGACCCAGTGAGCAACAACAGTGCAACCACGAACTGACAGACAGAGATGGTCGAGTGGTTTCAAGTGTGACTCGAAGCAATCGAAGGTCTTCTGCCGAAATGATTGCTACAGAGTTGAGAAATTCTGCTTTCTGTGTTGTTAGCACAATCACCGTTCGTCAGGAAGTCTTTTCTCTGGGTTTCCACGGTCGTGCTGCTGCTTACAAGCACTTCATCAATGACACCAATTCCAGGTGACGTTTGGAATGGTATGAAACTCGCAGGAACTGGACATGGAACAGTGGAAACGTGTCCTATGGACTGGTGAATCACGGTACACACTCTGGCAACCGGATGGACGAAGTTGGGTTTGGCAGTTGCCTAGGGAACGTTCTTACTTGAGTGTGGCATCTACTGTGAAGTTTGGAGGAGGTGGAATCATGGTATGGGGCTCTTTTTCATGGTTCGGACTGGGCCAGCTTGTTTCTGTTAAAGGAATGATGAATGCTGTTGCTTATCGAGACATCTTGGACAACTGTGCTCTGTCAAATTTTTAGGAACAGTTCGGGGATTGGGCTTTTCTGTATCAACATGACAATGCTCCTTGCCATAAAGCAAGGTCTGTACACGGCTGGTTTCAAGACAACGGGGTTGAAGAAATGGATCTCAATCCCACTGAACATCTATGGGATGCATTGGAACGTCGATTACGAGCCAGATGACACAGTCCTTCATCCGTGGCTGAACTAATCAGTGCTCTGAGGCAGAAAATTCCAGCTTCTTACTATCAGAAACTGGTGGAAAGTCTTCCTCGGCTGTCACCGCTTACTATTCCACTTATCTGAAGCCTTCGACGCAGATATGCTGGTGTCCCTAAACAGTATATTACTCTTCCTTATTCTAAACGTAATTGTAAAATCCTAGTTTTCTACACCAATACGGAATCAATATTTTCGCTATGTAGAGGGGAAGGTTGCAAGCACATAAATTTTCCCAAACATACTTTTTGATAAAATTAAATATAGGTAAAAATTGACAAGATTATCATATTAAATATACGTAAACATTTAAAATCAATTCAGTGTTATTTGTTCATAGAACATCGTTATTCCGAAATACTCTCTTCGCTTAGAAATTAAGCTGAAATAAGCTGTACAGAAAAGCATAGTTAACATAAATGCAGTTTAATTATAAAGGGTATTTACGAATTAAACTTTAAAAGGGTGTACTACTCCTGTGTTTAAACTTTTAGGGGTGGTAAAGGACCATATTTTGAATATTTTTTGCCAATAAACTAGGGGTCGCAAACGAATCCTTGACATAAAAAAATTGTCTAACATCATTCATTCGACGGCTGTCTGAGACGTTCTCATAATACAGGCTGATTACAAAAGAACTTCACACTTTTAAAAATTTATTACATCAAAGCTATTCAGAATATAGACACACCACATACGGATTCTTAAAGAAAAATTCTTGAAGTTTATTGTGACACAGTTAAAGATGTTCAATATGCCCCCATGTAGTCGAATTCGTCCCAAACCCGCATTAACATGTCTTCATCAATCCCACGTATCGCTACCATAACGCGTTCTTTCAGCTCGTCTAGGTCACGGGGAAGAGGTCAGGGCTGCAGTTTTGTGGGAAATTTCCCGATTTGCGGGAAATTTAACGTTTTGCGGGATGCCTTGCGGGAAAGAGCGAAATGTGGGAAATGGTGGGAAATTTTGAGATTCACCAAATTTTTGTATAGAAAAAATATAATGTGTAAAATATAAAAATATTCAAGTACTTTTAATTTTTTCAATGAGAAATTTCTTTTCCGTCACTCAAGAAAAGCCTTTTGGAGGGGTGGAGTATGATAGAGATGCTTTGTAGTTGAAAAAGATAAAGAGTGTCCCAAATTGATGTATAACTCAGCAACGAAATGAGATATAAATATAAGGTTTGTCGTATATAATTCCTTAAACTTCCTTAAGCCCGTACATGGTCAAAATGTCCACCTTCTGCCATAGTACACTCCCAACACCGACGTCGAACAGAGCGACACACTGGATTGTAGCTAATGGAATATCATTGATGGAATGTTCAATCTGATCTCTTAATTCCGTCAGTATTTGTGGGTTTGTTCCGTATCATTGATGTGGGTTTGTGTTTCTTTTAAGTTCCCCAAGGTAGAAGTCGAGAGGAGTTAAATCGGGAGATCGAGGAGAGATCTCCGTAGCACTTCCTCTTCGTCCTATCCATCTGTGATTGAATGTGTGATCGAGGAAAGTTCTCACATCGACATGAAAGTGAGGTGGGGCCCCGTCTTGTTGAAAGTAAACCTCATTTCCTTGAATGTCAACAACATTCTCCATTTTCCAGATATACTAAAGTACCTACTTACGTTCATCGAATGAAAGTCTCACCGCCATTTTGGTTTATAAACAAATGAACAACAATGAACGTGTTGCTATGCTTTTCCAGCGCCGTCTGAATCATACACAACAAATCTTATATCTCTATCTTATTTCATTTCATAACGTTTCAAAGAGTGGATACATCAATTTGGGACACTCTTTGGATTTGTTGTGTGAGGAAAAGCCTTTCAATTTTTTCTTTAAATGGCTTTAATCGATATCTCATATCGATATCCGTGCATAGATATTTTGATATCGATGTTTATGATGGTGGCGGGAAATAGTGGGAAATCGGGACGCCTACTTGCGGGAAAACTCGACATCTCCTGGTGGCAGCACTGGAAGAGGTAGGGTGAAGACCTTGTCCTTTACACAGCCCCGTAAAAAGAAATCACAAGGTGTGAGGTCGGGGCTCCGCGGTGGCCACTTTGCAAGTTCCAGGTTATTGTTTGCTCGACCAATCCACCGCTGTGATTTCTTTTTATGAGTGTGTGTAAAGGACAAGGTCTTCACCCTACCCCTTCCCCGTGACCTAGACGAGCTGAAAGAACGCATTACGGTAGCGATACGTAGGATTGATGGAGACATGTTAATGCGGGTTTGGAACGAATTCGACTACAGGGGTGCATATTAAACAGCTTTAACTGTGTCACAATAAACTTCAAGAGTTTTTCTTTACGAATCCGTATGTGGTGTGTCTATATTCTGAATAGCTTTGATGTAATAAATTTTTAAAAGTGTGAAGTTCTTTTATAATCACCCTGTATATCTCTCTCATTAATGTATTTCCAGAAAACGGAAAAATTAGAAAACTTGATACTGATTGTCATGTCAGAGCCAAGTGAACGCTATACTATGTAGCTCGGAGGGCATGATATCGAGTTAGTGACTCCTCGCCAACACCCACTTATGTTATCGACCAGGTTATTATAGCACTCATTTACAAGGAAAAAATATGAAACGTTAACTGTATTTTAAAAAATTAGTTTCCAAACACGATTTTTTTTTCTTCTTACTACTATTTACTGTTTCTTAAGTATCTATTACCATATCGAATATCATTCTATTCGTTAAGCTATTATTGATCAATAGCCACAGTGATTTTGTTATTATTAGTCTGGCATCATTTATTGTCATTCCTAGATAAAAATATTTTAAATACTGTCTTAAATAATGTACGTTTTGCAAAATATTTCGATGTTTTTGTTTAGTTTTTATCACTCGTTGGGGGACATGGATGGAAGCTGCTTTCTTTTACCCCTTATTGCTATACCTGAAATCATTCACAGTTTAGATGAGGATATCTGCATTAGTTTGCCTAGCCAAAAACCGTTTTTCACTTCACAGATATAAAATGACTCATCGTATGATCACGCTGCTTTTCATGTTTTGCCTTCGATTTTTTAAAAAATGAGTAAAAATAATCTTTTAAACTTAACAAACAATATACAAATAACACTAATAATACTCATAACACATTATTAGAACACTTATCACTAATAAATACTGAAAGAATAAAATATACGACAGAAACTTAAAACGAAACGTGAAATTACCATTCGAAGTTGGTCGATAGCGACAGCAGCGCAGTTATTTCACACATCTGCCACCTCGCCTGATTTTAGCATTGGTTACTGCGTGAACGATCACACTATCTAATTCTATTCATTGTGCCATATAGCGAGCGATCTCTTTAAGTCAAATATCAAATGTCAGTGAAATCTCCATCTGATGCTTACCCGTCGATGACATGTCCGTCGGTCAGATGTCCAGGTACCGTTATCGTTGTTGGTAACCGGACAATTTCCCCATGGACAACCGCCCCGTGGACAACAGCCCCCTAGGACAACTGAGCCCCAAATTGCCTCCGGAAAGTACTCTAATAAAATGTTTTAAAAACTTAATTTTGCTTTTATTTTTCATAATGGCCGACCACTATCTAAGGGTGGTGGCCTGTTTTCGTTTCCCCAACTGATTTATTTTTCTGTAAACTAAAAAAAAATCGACTTAAAAATCGGCTTCTTTATTTCTGTAAACTAATTGTTTGGATTTGATGAGCCATTTTTTTGCATTACAAAGTTTTTTATAACCTTCCCCTTCCGAAACCCCTCCTTCCAAATTTGCTTTTCATTTTTTCCCTTTCATGACAAAGTGGAAGGCTTATGTGAATTTACCATTCCACCATTTCAATTTATTTTGTATTTTAATTTGAAATTTCAAGGTTTTCAACTTGATACAAAATCTAAAAGTTTCCTGATTTCCCGCTAGAAGTTGAGAGTTTTTAAATTGATAATGTTTGACTTGATTTATTTGACATTTATTTTTAATTTTGTTGTTTATACTCTGTTTTTGGTTGAATCTTTCCAAAATTAAGTATCACATGTCGCTTTGCCTAAATACATTTCTAGTTTTTGCAAACTTAATACGAAATTGATTTGATCAACAGTCAAATGAGTTTGTCTATAATAAAACTTCGCTTATATTTTCCTCAAACGTACGTCACTGAACAAAATTAAAAATTTTTCTTATCAAACACAAAAAAATACAAAAAATTGTAACTTTATTGCAATTTTTATTTGGAATACCGTAATTTTCGGAAGATGTTATTATTGTATCGTAACTTTATTTCATCTAAGGATTGCAGTTATTATAGAAAAAAGAACTGAAAATATAACTTGCGTTGACTATTATACAGGGTGTTTTTGAATTGAGTACAGATTTTTTGGGAGATGATAGAAGAGGTCCTTAGAAGTATTTTTTGTCATATGAACATGGGGTACCCGCAGCTCCGTTTACTTACAATACTGCATTGAACAATCAAATGACACCGGGACGCAGTGTGCGTTGGTAGGCCTAGATTATTTTATTTTTAACAATTAACACAAGCAATCTACTGTATGACTTTTACAGTAATTGTTCGAAATGACCGCCATTTGCTTCATAGCACAATTCGCAACGCCTTATGATGGATTGATGTACGCGTGGAAACAGTTGATTTGCACGGTCGCTGATGTCACCTGCTGCCGCGACAACACGAGCCGCCAATTCTTCTTCGGTATCTACGGGTTCGGAGTACACCATTGATTTTATGCTTCCCCATAAAAAAAATCCGTCGGTGTGAGATCTGGCGATCTCGGTGGCCAAGCAACTGCGTCCCGGTGTCATTTGATTGTTCAATGCAGTATTGTAAGTAAACGGAGCTGCGGGTACCCCATGTTCATATGACAAAAAATACTTCTAAGGACCTCTTCTATCATCTCCCAAAAAATCTGTACTCAATTCAAAAACACCCTGTATTTATTTTAATTGCTTGCACTAATTTCTTTCAGATTTAGTTAATAAACTATGCAACTTACTTAATAAAATAGTTCTCTCCAGTCGTTTTCAATTTTTTTTATAAATGTTGGACAAAAAGAAGCTTTTTTACACATGCTTTTAACACTCTCGAACTGGTAAAATTTTATATGAACTAAAAAAGAAACTTGTCTATAAGCAACGCTCTTTGTTTTGTAGTGCTAACTTTTGTTTCTCTTGCATCGCTTTGTATTGCATTACAATTTTTTTATAAATAAAATAAATTGGTATGGCGGAATGGTATATTCGCACAGGCCTACCACGAGATAATAATACGGAATCATAAAGAATTACAGGGCTGTGCTGGGAGTATGTTAGAAATGGCAACAGACAAGAACCAATATTTCACGCAAACATCAAATTTTTAGTACTGCCAGCCAATGTAATAGGTGATTCGATGGGTTTGAAATCTAAATTAAAATGTTTCTTCATAAAGCTAAGAGCGTATAAATTTAATGTAGCATCTACATTGACAACACTAACTGTCATAATTGCAATATTAGTATCCACCTCCATGTTGTCACTGACTGGTCTAGTTGTTGGTGAATATTTCATTACCATACTGAACAACAATATTTCCATATCAGATATCGACACTTTAAGATGAATATACACTGAGTGGCCAGATTATTATGACCACCCCATCAGTATTTCGTTGGGCCACTTCTGCCTTCAATACAGCGGCGATTCGCGAGATGTTGAAAGGCGATGCGAGGAATTTGACAACATGAATGCTGTTGTCTTCTGCTTTCTGGCCATAATCCGCTTCAAAACCCCTTCAGTCTCTATCAGTGAGCTTCGACTTTCGGGCAATGTTGTGCTTCGCAGATGATGTCTTTCCCTGCTTCTTATAGCTGTCATAACAGCCTTTGCCTGATGAATAAGACTGTGCTGTTGTGTGAAATTTATTGTTTTGGGACCACCTGTCTGATGGCGCTTTCAATTTTCTCCCACAAATGCTCAATTGGATTGAGATTTGGTCATTATGGGGGCCACCTAAGCCAAATTCGTCCTCGTTCGTGGCGATCGCAACAATCTCACCTTACTATCATTTTCAATTGTCGAATCAATATAGGGGTTAAGGCATAGATTCAGTAGCAAAAAAACTTTTTTCAGAAAACAACGCACAGGAATTGTTTGTTTTTGAAACTGTTCCTGCAAAATACGAGTAGCGTGGCATGCCGCATTGTCACGTTGGAAGAAGCCATCTCCATTACGATACATCATCAACATGAATGCATGAATTTGATCAGCGACGATACTTAGATATGTTCTGATATTCAGACTTTCTTCTACACAAATAAAGGACCCATATTATGCCAGGAAAATATGACCCAAACCATGACAGCTCCCACGATCTTGAACGATTGTACTCATGCATGTGCGGTCCATGCTTTCATGCAGTTTCCGTCAAATTCTCATTCTGTTATCTGCATGATGCAACTGAAAACGTGGTTCATCAGACCACATGACTTTATTCCGATGCTCAACTGTCCAATCCTTGTGTTCCTGTGTGAATTGGAGACGTTTTATCTTGTTAACTGCAGATAGCGAAGGTGTTCGAACTGGCCTTCGGCTCCTATATTCCATACTATGCCGTGTATGTGAACAATGCGTTTAGAGATCATTTGAGAGGATCCCTGATAATGATCTGCGGTAATTTGATGCGCTGTTGCCCTTCTGTTGTCTTGTACCAATCTTGCCACTCTCCTTTCTGCCAGGACATAGTTGACCACAACTGGCACGTTCTGATCAGTTTTCCGGCAAACAGTCCAGTCTGTAACAACTTAACAGCAGTTGATCTTGAGCATTTAACGAATGCAGCCGATTTGCTGATATTAAGTCCATGGCTGTTAAATCGCGTCGTTTTTCTATAATCTTCAGAAACAAATCACTTCCAATGTCGTGGTAAACAACCTGCTTGCCTATTTACACTAGTCCGGCTCTTTAGCAACTTCAGCGCGAAATCATAGCTAATTGGCCTACAGACATCAGGATGGTCATAATAATCTGGCACACAGAGTAAACACTTCCTAGTATAGATCTCACTACACCATGGTACAAAGCTTTAACAATACAAATATCATTGAGATCAGCGTCGATCAGTCGTCTATAGTTAGAACAGTCTGTCAGTATAGGTTCGAATTCGTTAAAGAGTTACATTTCCAAAAATTGCAAAAACGCCTGCTCTTCTATAACTTATAATAACATATTTTTGAATAGTTTTATATTTGTTTACACAGCATGAAATCTTTCACACACGGCGGATGAAATTGATGAAGCTAAGATATCACACTTCTGTTACTTGGGTGCTTCAAGTCCTTCTCAAAACAAAATCTATCACAAACATTAGGCTACACGAATATCCGAATTCATTGTTTATGAATATAGAAGGAAATATGGATTCCGTGTCCCAAACTATCGCATATACAGGGAGGGGCATTTATCTTGTGACAACTGAATATCTCGGAAACTAAATATTGTACGAAAAAATGTCCAAAATCAAAAGTGAATTATTTCGCGGGAGAAATTCATTAGTTAAAAATTACCCCCTCCCCTTGAGAGGGGTGCTGGGGGGAGGGGGTGACTTTGAAATCTTAAATAGAAACCCCTATTTTTAATGGTATATTCAGATTGTATACAATATTCGAGAAATGTTTTATTCTTGGTGATTTTTCAATTGATCCAACCGTTTAGGAGATAGAGGCCCTGAAATGTTGAACTTTTAAAGTTTGAACCCAGTTTTGTCGATGAAGACAAAAAAGATTTTTATTTTTTTTTTAATTCTGGGTCTTGCAGACATTTTATTTTTTTAAATTTTTTTTTATTTTTTAGAAATTCAGACAGTAGGGTTCTTAAACTATATATTGACCATTTTTTATGGAAATGGATTAAGCCTTTTTAGAGAAATTAATTTTTTTTTTTGAAAAATTGAAGAAACGGCAGAAATATTCATTTCAAAGCTCCAAATACAATATAAACGGTATGTAGAGCTTCCTCTTATTGAAAAATACAATTTTCATTTTGACGTAGAATATGTCTTATGTTTCGATATGTTGAAATTTTGAATAAAACATTTTCCGTCTGTACGTATGTATGTTCGTATGTATGTACGTATATATGTACGTATGTGATCAATTTTGTGCAGCTAACTCCTCTGAAACGGCAAATAGCCGAACCAAATAGAAATTATATATACTTAGAGGGTTCCTTAAATTTTCCCAATTTTATGTCAATTGGGTAAGCCTTTTTCAAGATACTAATTATTTTCTAAAAATTAAAAAAATGGCTGTAGCGTTCAAACGAGCGAACCAAACTCAATAAACTCGATATGTACACACTCCTCTCATTAAGGCAATTTTTTTTTGTAAAAGACTTGTTTGGCTGTGATGAGCCGTTTTGGAGTTATTTACTATCCCCTCCCCCAAGACCGCCGTCAATTTTTTTAAATTTTTTTTTAATTTTTAAATTTTTTTTTTAGAAATTCAGACAGTGGGGTTCTTAAACTATACATTGACCAATTTTTATGGAAATGGGCTAAGCCTTTTTAGAGAAATTAATTTTTTTTTTTGAAAAAAATGAAGAAAAGGCAGAAACATTCATTTCAAAGCTCCAAACACAATATAAACGGCATGAAGAGCTTCCTCTTAATGAAAAATACAATTTTCTTTTTGACGTAGAATACGTCTTATGTTTCGATACTGGGATGCCACGCTTAAATCGTGAATGTCACGAAAAGTGTTGATCACGAAAACCTTAATAAAGTCAAAACTATTAATGATAGAAAAATAAATGATATTGCATTCGATAGTATATAAAACAAAGCATGCGTTAGACTTTCACCAACTTCATGCTGACGTCATCGGCTGATGCAATCGAAGTACAGAATCGAGTCAGAAATTCTGCTCTCTGGAGGAGATTAATTTAGTCTAGCTCCGGCTTCCTTTGTGATAGCACGACATTTTAGGTGTCATTTGTTTTATCTTTTTGCGCTTTATAAAATAGTATAAAAATTAAACCTCAGTATTTAATAGTATCTAAGATATCGGCCTTCGAATTGTGGAAATTTTGCAAAAATTACAAAATTTCCAAGTTTATGCATTATAAACGCCAGAAAAAATATAGAAAACATCACAGATAAACAGATCGAGAGATGGGGAATCCATGAAGACCCAGATGTCCGATGTTGAATGTCTACGGGCTCAGCAGGAACGACTGAAAGTTGAGTCGTGGCGACGCCAAAGTGAACAATAGCCCGATACGAATGCGCCAATAACTTCCACTGCTCAGTTCGACGCAAATAACATATCTAATTATATAAACGATTCAACATCGAGTGATAAAATCCAACCCATGGAGCTCTATAATGAGCCATAACCGTCAACATAAGCAGCATCTTCATCAAATGCTATTTATGTATGGAGCGATATACAGGATGAGGCAACTGAATATCTCGGAAACTAAGCATTGTACGAAAAAATTTCCAAAAAGTGAATTATTTCGCGGGGGAAATTCGTTAGTTAAAAAATTACCCCCCCCCCCCCGCTTGTGAGGGGGGAGAGAGTAACTTTGAAATCTTAAATAGAAACCCCTATTTTTAATGGTATATTTAGATTGTACATATATTTGAGAAATGTTTTATTATCAGTGTTTTTTCAATTGATCCAACCATTTAGGAGATAAGAGGCCATGAAAGTGTGGAACATTTAAAGTACTGAACCGAATTTTATCCATGAAAAGATAGAGTGAGTCTTACAGACATTCCTATTCTACTTTTTTTTAAGGGTCTTTAAGAATCCGAAGTCAGAATTTCAAAAATTCAACATTTTTTAGTGCACAAGTAAGCTTTTGGGGGCAACGGTCCTATGGAAGCATTATCTGTATCTATTGCAAAATATTGGATTCTACGTCAAAAAGAAAATTGTATTTTTCAAGAAGAGGAAGCTCTTCATGCCGATTATATTGTTTGTAGCTTTGAAATGAATGTTTCTGCCATTTCTTCATTTTTTCAAAAAAACCCAATTAATTTCTCTAAAAAGGCTTAGCCCATTTCCATAAAAAATGGTCAATGTTTAGTTTAAGAACCCCACTGCCTGAATTTCTAAAAAATAAAAAAAAAATAAAAAAAAATTGACGGGGGCGGAATCTTGGGAGAGGGGATAGTAAATAACTCCAAAACGGCATATCACAGCCAAACAAGTCATTTACAAAAAAAAATCGCCTTAATGAGAGGAGTACGTACATGTCGAGTTTATTGAGTTTGGTTCGCTCGTTTGAAAGCTACAGTCATTTTTTAATTTTTAGAAAATAATTAATATCTCGAAAAAGGCTTACCCAATTGACATAAAATACAGGGTGATTTACATCGAATGTAAAATACTTAAAGGGGGTATTATAGAGGTTAAGATAAACACAAAACGTCCTATGAACATGGGTTCAAATATGAACGATAACTGAGATATGAACAGAAATAAAAATGCCGCCACCAAGATCAACAAGTTAATAACTCAGGTTCTGTAAAGCCTAGATTAATGCAATTTTGGGGAATAACAAGGTACATAAGACTGTGTATACCGTTAAAATTTGATTGAATTCCAACGAGAAGTTTCCGAGTTACACAGTCAAAATTGTGACAAGTGCTAGTTAGTACTCACAAGTGAACACGTATTATGATGTTGAATGAGTAACTTGGAAACTTCTTGTTAGAATTAGATCAAATTTTAAAGGTATACACAGTCTTATGTACTCTGTTATTCCTCCAAATTTCATTAATCTAGGCTTTACAGAACCTGAGTTATTAACTTGTTGATCTTGGTGGCGGCATTTTTATTTATGTTCATATCTCAGTTATCGTTCATATTTGAACCCATGTTCATAGGACGTTTTGTGTTTATCTTAACCTCTATAATACCCCCTTTAAGTATTTTACATTCGAAGTAAATCACCCTGTATACGCTAAGGCACAATTTAAGAAACCCTCTAAGTATATATAATTTTATTTGGTTCGGCTATATTCCTTTTCAGAGGAGTTAGCTGCACAAAATTGGTCACATACGTACATACATACATGCGTACAGACGGAAAATTTTTTATTCAAAATTTCAACATATCTTTACGAATCATGACTTTTTGAGTAGATTTCAGCAAAAAAAAAATTTTGAGTTTCTGAAACGAAAACAAAGGCCTTCACTCTTAGAGAGTGGTAGGCCAATAACTGCATAACAAAAGCAAGATTTTTATTAAAATGTAATAATATTTCTCTTTGCGTTTAAAGTCCGAGTTCGTTCCCTCTCCTAAAAAAAACGGGAATGCCTGAATTCCATATGTATTTATTTTTACTTGGTATTACTTGGTATTTATTTTTCCTTGGCTTCACCCTCACCTCCGTTGACGATGATTCAACAGATTCTGTTCTAAAACCTCAGGCCAAATTCTAGAAAAGATCAGTCGCATTTGTTCAAACATGGTCAATTTTCTTCAAACGTGTCGAACTATTATACGTTTACTCTCTTAAAAACATTTATCATATTAAAACCCTGAGAGCTCATTGGAAAATACAGAGTGGCCCAAAAATAATTTACTCACTTTGAGAGCTGATAGCGGTTTTATTAACGAAATTTTGATATTTTAACATGTTCATGTTGGTATAATGCGGAAATGTTTCCAATCATAACATATGCAAATTAGTTTAAAGAGTTTTTGGTTGCTAGAGTATGTAGCTATTGGATTTCTACAAAGCAGGAAATAAACTCTCTCTCTCTCTCTGTGACCTGAAAGACACCATCAGAAGAGAGATAGCTCAAATCTCACACCCAATATTGCAATCTCCCGTTCACAACATCGTTAACCGCTTAAATTTGTTGATGGAAGAGAAAGGTAGCCATATCCAGCAGGCTATCCAATGAAAAATATAAATCCCTTATTTGCATTTTTTATGATTGGGAACATTTCCGCATTATGCAATACAAGTAAGCATGCGCGGGCTCTGCCGGGCCAGTGGAACAGGCTTGACTTGACATTGGCAGAGCAGTTAACAGATATGTATTTTGAGAATTAACAAAACACGCATTGAAAAAATCATAATAGTTCAGAGAAACCTATACAGTGAGCTACAACGCAATACCATGGTAGACTTGGTTTTCAATACACATGGTGTCCGGGTCTTCATATACGTCATATCCAAGCACAATCTTGATCTTGTCGCGCGAAGTGGCTCTTGACAAAGCAACGTATAGCTGTCCCTGGCAAAGGACTGGCTTCGGCAGATAGAGACCAGGTTCGTCTGCGTTCAACGGAGTCCTTGGGATAGCAACAATGCTTCCTTTCTTGGAACCCGTCAAGACTGTTGCTAGGAGGCAATTCTATTTCAATTGGCGAATTTGCAGTCTTGTTCCACTGCAAAGTCCTTGATCACTATCAATGTTTTGAAGCAATATTACTGGAGCACCAACCTTCAGGCGTAACTTATGTGGCGGCATGCCGGATATGATGAGAGTGTTCAGGAATTCCAAAGGGAACAGGGTTTGACCGAGACCTTGTTCTTCAACTGAATCGATAGAGAGATATTGATGCGCCTGGTCCAGTAGTAGTTCCACAACTCCATCACTGATGTAGTGCACGAATGCGTTCAGAAGAGTCAGAATTACCCTCAATGAGAAGTAGTCCGCGTCGTGGTATCGCTGCTGACGATCTCCGTACAGAATGTCGATGAGCTTCTGAAGAAAATCTTGACCAGCAGGCACCTTGACAACCATGTCACTTGGAATGCGAGCATATCCAGTTCTGCATGTCTGGCAGCGTGCACGATCTTCACCAACCTGCATCCAACAGAAATTTTGCAAATGCCTGCACATCCGCTGAAGATACGCATTTGGCGCACTTTGATTGCACATGTTTGTCGTCAGTCTAAGTTTATCCACAGAAAGCAGTGGCGGCTCGTAGCTAAAATTTCTAGGGATGCTGCCTCAGAAAATTGTAATTTTTTCACGAACTAGAGAATAGCTAGTGACATTAAGCTTAAGGATCATGTAATATACATATATAAAAATAGTATTAAAAAAAAGACACATTACATTGAATTTTATCTATATCGAAAGTGAAACAGGGGGTGCTGCAGTACCGCAGTGCCTATGGATGAGCCGTCACTGACAGAGAGGAGCGCTTGATACATGCATTGATGATGTCAGCGGCTATACCTTTAGGAACGACCGGAAGAATCTGTCAGAAGTCTCCTGTCACGACAATAACCTTCCCTCTGAACGGCTCATTATTCTCAAGTATATTCCGGAGAGTCCTGTCGAGTGCCTCGAAACCAAACTTGTGCATCATCAGGGCTTCGTCCCATACGATAAGACTTGTAAGACGAATTAGCTGTGCTCGTTGTGAAGTAAACGATATGTCGCACGTGGAGTTGTTCTGTAACTTCAGACCCAACTTGAACATTGAGTGGGAGGTTCGTCCTCCCATCAGTTGGAGTGCAGCAATTCCGCTGGTTGCAACTCCAATGGCAATCTTGCCTTCATGTCGAATAGCTGCCAAAATCTTCTCAACAGAAACGATTTTCCGGTTCCTTCTGGCCCATCCAAAAGTAAAGATTCCTCTCCAGCGTATTCCCTTGAATTGCACTCTATTATAGTGAGGAGTACTTTAGCTTGATCAGAAATCAGCAGCACCGAGTCTTCAGAGAGCCTGCGAAGGAGTGTTTTCACGAGCTGGGTCGCATGAAAATTTTCTTACGGTGGGGGTCTAAGGGCCTTGTGTAATCATCAGCTCAAAATAGCGAAGTGTGCGTACCAAATTGGAAAAATTTACATCTCTTTGTTTTCAACATACAATTACATCATAATTTAAAGTTTAAAAATCAAGAAATTCTTGATAGCTCTAGTTACAGAGAAAACAGCGAAAATTATACCTTTCACGATAAATTCATTGTTTCTGCGCAGGTTTTACTGTATTATGTAGATATCAAGTTATTAGAAGAACGTCCGTTTAGATACATTATTTTTTATTATCTAAAGTTAACTTTTGTCCTTTCGCATATCTTCAGTAGATTTATAATAACTGAAATTCTTTGCATTTTTAAACATCTAACAATGGTTTTGACAGTGTTTTTTATTTTCTTTTGATGGTTACATTGTTGTGACGAAAAAACTGGTGACGGACAATGCAATTTATGATATAGATGAACATGTTAAAATACACTATGTGACAATGAAAATGCAACACCATGAACGCGCGCATAGAAAGTGATAAACATCAGCAAACAGAGAAAGAGAGAGAGAGAGAGAGAGAGAGAGAGAGAGAGAGAGAGAGAGAGACAGCAATGAACAATACGTGATGTTTATTACAACATAATACACCTATACACAGAGCGACAAAACTGTGTGATCAGTAGGTTGTAGGACCACCGTGGCGAAGCCGACGCGATATAATCAAGCCGTGGCACTGATTTTGTGACATCATGCAAACAGATGGATTTTGTGACGTCTTGCAAAAATAAATTTAAGAACAAAATAAGGATATTTAAAATTTAAAGTAAAATGGTTTATTAAAAAAGTAAAAGATCCATGTTTGGCATTATAGCATTTTATTCTACTGTATTTACTTAGTTATCTAAAATACAAAATTCATATTTAAAATACGTCACGAAAACCAATGGCATTTCAACAATGCCTTGTGACGTAGTGCCATGGCTTTGTATAGATCGCGTCGGCTTTGACCGTGGGCGGTGATACAGGCAGCTATACGTCTAGATACAGAGTCAATGAGCGTGCGCATTTTGCCCTGAGGGATGGATGTCCATTCCCTGTTAACCATTTGTCAAAGTTCGTCTTCTGAACTCGCCGATGGCAGTGCATGTAAAGTGGCGTCCAATCGCGTCCCAGACGCGTTAAATTCGTATGAGATCAGGGGAGACTGCTGGCCAGCGAAGCATCTGGGTACCGTGCAGGGCATGTTGGCTGATGTTTGCCGTGTGCGAATGGGCGTTATCCTGCTTGTATTGCATTGGGCACTCGCTGAAGAAAGAGTAGTGTCACCGGATGCAACACCTCATCCACGAATTGTTGGGACATCAAGGTGCCATCAACACGGACCTGTTATTGTAGGAGATTGCGTCTCATAATGCCGCGTTGTCGCGTGGTGCACCGTTCCACAATTGTGGCTGGATTGGATCTGTCACCACGTTGGCACCAAACTCTTACACGGCGACTGTCATTGCACAGAAGCGTGACTCGTCTGAGAACACCACTCTGCCCGATTCCACTGCCCACGTGGTTTTTTCTCAACACCATTGCAAACGAAGGCGTCTGTGACGTGGGATCAATGGCAGTCTTCTTAATGGACGATAAGAGTGCGGGCCGCTAGCGACCAATCGACGAATAATTGTCCTGGATATTATAGGAGCATCTAGAGTGCCCTGAACATACTGGAAGAGGTCGAAGGAAGTGACCTGGGGGTTCGCCAAAGCTTGCCGGCGGATGCTTCTGTCCACACGTACTGACATCGCTGGGGCCGCATCAAAACCTCTGAAACGTGCCACATTCCTTTGTTCCATCCATCTTCGCCACAGCCGATGCACCGCGGACGCGTGTAGATTGCAGTCTGGGAGGCGCGGTTCGTTACAGGTATCTGGGATTGAAACATACCTGCCTACCAGATCAGGTATTGGTGCAGGCGATGGGGTTGGCAGGTGCTGTGGCTGTAGCTGCAGGAGACGCTGGCTGGGTGGCTTGGGACGATGTAGTCGTCGTCATCGTTGCTTTAAGTTCAGTGGCGGAGTCGCTCCAGATGAAGGCGGGTTTTAGATGGTCCATGTGGATGGTCTCGTCCCGACCGTATCTGCAATCTTGCAGTGAGTGGTTGTGTGCTTCACGACAGGGAGTGGACCTCGTACGGGTTCGAGAGCATCGGTCTGGCGGTTTCGACCCACATGAACACATGAGAGCAGGAAGCCAGGACGGGATGGACGATACATGCTGTCCTGGGATAAGTAATCGGAAGACATATTTAAGAGTGGTAAAATATGACGAACCGAAATAAGAGGTTGTATGTGGATATTGACAATGAAATAACGACAAAATAACTCTTTAACCACAACAATTTTATAAAACAAAAGAAAATACAAAAGGAAAAAATAAATACATGACCTGTAAACGTTTTTCGATAGCGACGCTATCATCATCAGCAGAAGGCACGGAGCAACACGATGAGAAACCTCAAGTGAAACTAAACCAAAGGTGCTCCAAGTGCGCTTTTATAGCGAGATAGTCACGAAGAAAACCAATCACAGGTCAAGCAGTACAAGCAGACAAGAATATTAACTATTCGTCGTCAGGTTGGAATGACTATTGGCCAATCGGGCCCACCACCTAATTAATGATGAGTGTCCAATGGGGCCCGAGTCCGAATTTAATGAAGTGTTCCTATTGGTGCTCTGTATCGTCATACTTTCGTATGCGTTCAACAGAAGTTGATTATTAATCGGCTGCACCAATTTCAAGTTTTTTATCGAAAAGCCATGTCCACTTTCTATTGAGTGTTTGGCGATGGCAGATTGATGGATCCTACCAAAACGTCTATGCGCGAGGTGTTCTTTCCATCTGGTGTGGATATTTCGTTTGGTTTGTCCTTCGTAATGTTTCGGGCACTGGGAACATTGAGCTGTGTAAATGCCCGACTTCTGTAGGTCCGGTGTTTTGTCCTTAGGTCCGCCTAACAAATTCTTTAATTGGTTGGGGTTACTGTAAGCTAAAGAGAAGTTAAATTTTTTAAAAACAGGAGCTAAATTTTTGATGAGAGAATTATTAAAAGGTAAAGAAATGATTTTATCCTTATCTTTTATGGATTTCAATGTGGTCATGTCCGATAAAAATTTTTTGAAATTCCTTTTTCTAATTAAGTTAGATATGGTTATTGAATCGTATCCGTTCTTGATCGCTATTTTCCTGATAAATGCCATTTCCTTGTTGCGTGTTTGATCATTCAAAGGTAAATTGATAGCCCTATCTATCACGTTTATCTTTTGATATTTACAGAAAACCCACTAACCATCTCAATTATATCACTGTAGATTCTAGCCACCCCTGGAGTCAGAAGATGGCAGCATTTATTTTCATGATAGATAGGGCTAGGAGCAAGGTCGATAGCGAGTCCATCTAGTGCTGGCTGTGGTAGCAGAAAGCCTGCTTGAGGGAGCGGTGAAAACGTTCCACTAAGCCATTGTCTGTGGGATGGAAGGGGTCGTGTGAATGTGGTCTATCCCCAACGTGGTTTTGAGGGAGGCAAATAGGTTGGAAGTGAATTGCTGTCCTTGGTCAGTGGTGATGGTTGTCGGGATGCCGAATCAGGAGAACTAGTAATGAGTAAGGGCTAGTGCGACTGTTTCGGCGGTCATGTCTTGAAGGGGGATGGCTTCAGGCCAACAGGTGTAGCGATCCACGCACCTCAGAAGGTATTGGTTGCCTCCCGACGATGAAAGAGGGCCCACGAGGTCAACGTGGATGCGAATGGTGAAGAGGGTGTGTGTGTGACGGTGGATTTTAGCTCGCTGACAGCCCGTGCAGGATCGAGTCCACTCGGCAGCGTCCTTGTTGTTGGATGGCCAGATGAAACGCTGCAGGATGAGACGTCTCGTGGCATTGACACCAGGATGGGAGAGGTTGTGGAGCGCCCGTAAGATCTGTCGGCGGAATCTGGGGCCTGATGTTTCCGTCGCTGGTGTCACAATAGATGGGTATTTCAGAGTCCAACTGCAGGGGCTTTAAGGGTAGCGAGGTGTCGTTCCAGCAGAGGAGGGCTTGAAGCTCGTCATCCTCTGTCTGTGCTTTCGCCAACGCTACAAAGTCGGTGGCTGGAAGATGTAGCTCTGCGATGCGGGACAGGGTATCGGCAACCACGTTGCTCGAGCCTGCCACATGGCGTATATCGGTGATAAATTGGGCTATAAATTCCAAGTGATGCTGTTGGCGGGGAGAGCAAGAGTCTGAACGTGTATGTGAGGGGACGGTGGTCGGTGAAGACGGTGAAGTCACGGCCTTCCAGCTCATGGCGGAAGTGCCTTATGGCCGCTTAGATGGCCAAAAGTTCCCAGTCATAAGTGGAGTATTTCATCTCTGCCGTGTTCAATTTGCGTGAGAAGAATGCGAGGGAGCGCAGGACTTGGTCTCTGTGCGTGTGGAGTGCAGCGCCCATGGCCGATTCGCATGCGTCCACCATAAGTGCTAGCTGTTGATCAGGTGCCGGGAAGGTTAGGATCGCGGCCTGCGCGAGATCGCGCTTGCACGTTTCAAAGGCGGCGCTGGTGGCATTGCACCAAGGTACCTGATGCGTGTCCTTTTTTTTTTGGAGTTTTTGTTAACTCGTGAAGTGGGGCTTGCACGCTGGTGGCGTTCGGCAAGAACCGCCGATAAAAGTTGAGCATTGCTAGAAAACGTCGCAATTGGGCAATGGTCTCTGGCAATGGGAACTCGGCAATCGCCTTCGTCTTCTCAGAAGGGGGTGAACTCCGTCCTGCCAGACTAGGCAGCCGAGAAAGGCAACGGAGGGATGGCAGAAAACGCACTTGTCTGCATTGATTTTTAATTTGTAGTCACTCAGGCATTGCAACACCTGTCTGATATGTTTCGAATGCTCCTCCTCAGTGCATTACGCGATGAGAATATCGTCTACGTATGGGACACAGAAGTCGAGAACGACAAGCAACGTGGTGTAAGTGGAATGATATGACATGAATGAATATAACATAAATTTATTAATAGTTGAAATCGGGTAAAAGATACCTGCTTTTCGTGGACCCATTATGGTTGATTGGAACTTTCAATGCTAAAATATGGCATGTAATATATCAAACGACTTGGAATGATATGCAATGAATGAACATAACGTAAAATTAATGGTAGTCGAAATCGGTTCAAAAGCACCTGCTTCTCGTGGACCCATTATGGTTGATTGGAACTTTCAATGCTAAAATATGGCATGTAATATATCAAACGACTTGGAATGATGTGTCATGAATGAATATAACGTAAAATTAATGATAATTGAAATTGGTTCCATGATTCGTGTTTTAATGATACCATTATGAAACTATTGGAAACTTTCACTGCTAAGATATGGCATGTAACTACTTACACCTTACATTATCAATAATTAGTTTGTGTTAGGCAAATTTTAACAATAGCTAGTAGCTACTCATCCCTTTAATGATACATGCTTACGCAGAAATGTGTTGGCAATTGTTTTTGAAGAAAGATTATTTAATAGGAATGCTAATAAATTAAAGGATTCGTATATGTTCTAATCTATAGAGAAATGCTACTTACTCCATTTAACTTTTCAGATAGTTATATTCCATCTGAATTATACGTTTCCCTTAGAAGTATGCCTTGCTTAGCAAACATAGGCTTCCTTAACGGTATTAAAATCGAGATTAAAAGGGACAGCTGCTAAGGCACTGCAGGATCACAAATCGTATAAAGTGAATAACCAGGAGGTATTAATTGAAAGATTAAGAGACATATTGGGTAAATCAAAACCTAAAAGAGATTATGCTAAAGAGTTTTATGATGCAAAACAGGGAAAAAGAGAAAGTGTCCAAGAGTATGCAAATAGATTAGAGATATCTTATGATAAGATGACTGAGGGAAAGGAACAGGATGAAGAGAAGAGAGAAGAAATATTATTTGATAGGTTTATGAATACTGTTTTGGTGAAACATAGATTATTATTGGGGTGTAGGAAACCAGAGAATTTTGAAGAAGCCAAGAAGGAGGCTTTGTTATCAGAACAAATTCAAAGGGGAACGAGTGATGATAATGACTGGATAAGTTCAGTAGAGAAAGTTGAAGTTAGTAAGCAAATTGCAGATTTAAAAAGGGAACTACAAGAAGCGAGTAAAATTTTTGCTGATACTGATAAAGCGAGAAAGAAGCTGTTGATTGAAAAGGATAAAAAAATAGAAGAATTAGAAGCTAAAATTAATGGATTTGATCCAATTACTCCTGAGACTTGGGGAGAATATGAGGGGAATATAAATAGAGTTGAAAATCATTCAGAATTGTTGAGGAATTTAAATAGAGCTAGAAGGATAGCTCAGTTGAATGATGTTGAGAATAGGGATCGTCGCATCAATTATAGGAATAAGAATAAGAAAATTTTGGAGTATCAAGAAGGTGATTTGGTATGGCTTCAGAAGAAAGGAGGTCATAAGGATAAATTCAAACATAGGTTTTTGGGACCTTTTAGGGTTATTAGGAGACTTGGTAATGTGAATTATGAAATTGTAGAAATGAGAATAAGGGACTTTCAGAGGGTACACATTGATAGATTGAAACCATGTTATGGAGAGTTTGTACCGAAGTTCAATAAGAAGAGGGGATGCCTTCGTGTGGAAACTAATAGAGCTCTATATATGGAAGATGATCATGGAGATAGTGATGAAGAAGAAATTGATGAGAGAACCGTGAATTTACGTAGACGAAGAAATGTTGTTAATGTTCGACAGGAACCTGAAAGAATTAGAGGTCCTGTGAATTATAGAAGGGGAGGATCATATCAATTGAGACCTAGAGAGAGGGTCAATTATAGAAATATGATGGTAGAGAAAATGGAAAATTATTGAATATGAATTGAATGTGGTGAGGGTAAAATGTTGTTTACCGAGGTTAGAACACGTAGGATGTTTGTTCTTTTGATTTTATTGGTAAATAGGATGTAGCCTATAGGAATAACTATGATATTTTGAGATTGATGTTATGATTTGAATTTTGGAGAATTATTTTGGCAATATTCTGCGAATATTTGTTTTTATCTTGATTGTGGGGGTATGTGACGTTATCAAGTGTTAAGTAACGAATTTATTTTATGAGAAACTTGGTCACAGGAATAATAGCAAGTATTATTCGGATTTACAGTGGGAGTAAGGTCATATAATTGTTTTTGTAGTAGGGATCTATTGTGTTGATAGAATTCAGGATTATAATTTTGGATATAAATCGAAGGCCCACAATTGTGAAATAGGAGGAAGGGTGGTGCTATGACAGGAAGAGACGTTCTTTGGGAATTTAAATAGATATAGACGATATTGGTCATTGGATTCTTTGATGAATAGGAATATTGAATTTATTAAGAGATAGTTTGTGTCATGGATTTCATGTGGTATTTGAAATCATTATTGTTTTTTGAGTTTAATCACTTTGGAATTTTATAAAATGAGAATAGGAAAGGGAGACCGGATGCGTGTTGGGTATAAATAGCTCGTGGGAAAGTGAAACTTTATGAGTCCTGTTGAGGAGTTGGTCAGAGGAAGGGTGCGTGCTCTCTCCTCTCGAATGGAAATGTTTTTGCTTGGGCAATAGTGACGAAAAAGGCTTCTGTGTGAACTCACAGTTTGCTAAGTATTTAGATTGGCTTCTCCTTTCAAATCTTGGTAATGTGCAGGCTCATCATTATGGAAATTTTTATAAGGGTTTGATGGAGGTTGGAAGAGAACAATATGAATGAAAAGAACAATATGAATGAAAAGTGCTGTCAGTTAAGTAATGAGATTAGTTTCTTCTTTCAATTTTTGGACAAACCCCAGATTAATCATTTAAATATGGATAAATCCCCGATTACGTATTTAAATATGGACAAACCCCCGACTAGGTAGATTAAAATGGAACTTATAAGAGAGAAACGAACCTTAAGTATTTTAAAGTGGAGGTTATGAGAAACGATCCCTAAGTGTTTGTAAATGGAACCTGGATGCAATTAATATGTTAAGGAGTCATCATTCGTAATTGGAATTAAGAAATTGGAAATTGGAACCCCGACATTCTTCAGAGCGGATGGAAGCAAGTAACGAGATTTTCTTCAAGCGACTGGCATGATTAGGAACCCGACATTGAGAGAGGAAGACAACTACATATTTGAAATCTTCTGTTGAACTTAGTGGGGACACTTTGAGACCTCCAGTGGACTCACTCACTAATTGATCCGAATTATCTTCAGGCGTGTTTTCTGTGCTTCATTGTGATAAGTGAAATATTTTATGGCCTGTTTGAAACAAAAAGTGTTTTGTGCATAAGTTTGGATTAAAAGTGATCACAAGTCTGCAGGTGTCTGAAACTACGCAACTGTAAGTAGAAAAGAGCTTTGATACGTGAGATTTCTTTGGTTGTCATGACAAAAGGTGTGATAAGGAACAATTTGAGAGAACTTCCTTTGAATTGAGTTTTTTAAGTAATACTATCTCTTTCCTCAGAGCAATTGAAGAGCTTGAGATTAGCTCATTGAATATTTATCGTTTTTACTTACATTTATTGAATTTTTGCATATTTATCTTAGTCATAAGTAACTGGGGAATTTAACATTAACTTTCTTCTTTGTGATAAGATCTATCAACTTTCTTTTCCTTAGATTTAAGACTTTTATTTAATTTTTGTATCTCAATGGTGATTCTTTTAACCTTGAATAAAAGATGTTTATTTAGTTCTAATCCTTGCCTTGCTTATTGAAATAAATAAGTCACAACCTGCCATTTTAAAAGAACCCAACCTTTGTCCTTGATTGTGTATTTTATTGTTTTTTTTTTGAGCATTGGTGTTGAGCTAGCCAGATTTTGAATTCATTACATTGGATTCTGGTGCTGATTTGAGATATAAGGGGGGTGGTCCAATCAAACCGATTTTGGATGCATTATCGCCCTTCATGTAAGATGGTACAATCAGGGAGGAAGGTTACAAAATAAAGAAATTTTGAGTTCTTATATCTTATGAACTAGAAAAGATAGAAACGTAATATTTGAAGGTTCAGTTTCATTTGCAAAGTACTCTAGATATAAAAGTTTCAGGATTCTATGCAAATCTGGCACAAAGATATGTAGGGTCAAAAATACGCCGAGTTGCTTCCTGAAAAGGCTGTTACGGCTGTGCTTGCTCGACTAGGCGAGGACACTGCCGTGCCCTGCAAATGTTTATTCCCTTTAATTACATTTGTGTTTTACTTTACATTCCATAAAGCTTCACGTCAGGACTTACCTGATCGAAACGGACAAATCCTATCTATAGAATAACTAACCTGTGGACTTCAGTGGGACGATAAGGCGCATCGTTTGTTCAATATTTAACGCATCAAGAAGCGATCTCATTGAAAACCACATTGAAGCAGAGTTGTGTAGTTTTCAAAAAGACTGTATTTCTACTTATTTGCTTAATTTGATATAATTTCTACTCAATTGCTCAATTTGATATAATTTCCACTCATTTGCTCAATTTGATATAATTTCTACTCATTTGCTCAAGTATCTTAGGTGTAAGTTTTGGTTAATAAATTGCTTTATTAAACATTAATTTACCTCATCTCCTCTGTCATTTAAAACTTTCCACTCAATATAAATATGTGACAATTTTGAAGGAGATGAATTGTTTTTTATATAATATCTAAATAAATCTTTATATACAAAAGAAAATCCGTTATTTGGATCCGTCCTTTTATGTTTTTATTTCTAGTTTTGAAGGTTTTATTAAAAACAATAAAAAAATACTTTATATAAAAACATGCTATAAAAATGATTTAGATTGTCATATGAAATAAAATATATTTGCATGCAGTGCATTGCAAAGAACAAAAAAAAAGGAGAGGAAGTCATGACCTTTGCAGCTGTCGGTTAATTTCGATCAGTATATGAGAAGTTGTGAAAAGAACTTTATTGTGTCTGATGCTGCTTAACTTCCCTGAAGTTGTGTTCAGTGGAAGCCCACCAGATGCCTGATGCTGTTTAACTTCCCTGAAGTTGTGTTCAGTGGAAGTCCACCAGACTACGCCCCCCCCCCCCACAAAGTAGTGGTGAACAAGGGTTTGAGGGGGTATTTTTTTCTTTTTCTTTTTTTTTTAATTTAAAAGTTTCAGAGCTAGTTGTAACAAGAAAAAAAGGCAACATTGTTCATCATAAACTAAAATACCAAGTATAAACAAATAAAGGGTGGCCTAAAGGTGAAGACCTGTCAGGTAGCCGCCCCCCACCACAACAGAAAGTATAACATAAAAAATAAAAAAATTAACCACAAAAATTATAACATAAGGTAATTACATAAGGAAACAAAAAGAAAACCACACAAAGGACCAAACACAAACAAAACAAATTAAAAAAAAAAAGAGGAGAAGTCGCTAGGGGTAAGCGAGATAAGCCACGTTACTAAACGTTTTTTAAACAGAAAAACAGAAGTATTATTCAAAATTTCCGGAGGAATAAATGACCAAACTTTTGGTCCCGTATATCTGATTTGCGTTCTCGCATAATTTTTTGTAATTGTAACTAAAGGTATTATAGGTAAGTATTTATTGCGTGTGAAGTAAGAAGAAGAAGAAAAGTGTATAAAATCAGCAAAACAGGTGGATATAGTCAGTTTATGTTTAGATTTAAAAAAATAAAGGGCAATTTGTTTAATAACAATTCCCATAATTGGGAGAATCTTATAATTCTTCATCATCATATCCAAATAAACGGATGAACTGGAAAGATGGAAAATCGTTTTCAGTGCTCTACGTTGCAACCTCTGCAATAAATTCAAATCTGTGATATTTCCTCGTCCCCAAAAAATAATTCCAAAGCACAACATAGAGTGTATTAAAGCAAAATACAACAAAACCAGAATATCTCTGGGGAAAATCTTACTAGATATAGAATCCCAATCCGTTGAGACAAACATTTATCCAGTTCCTGGGTATGTTTCGACCATCCCAGATCCGCTGTGATCCATAACCCCAAATATTTAAAATATTCAACTTTTTCCAAAGAAACATCGCCATAATTAGCTGCGAACGGATTTAAAATGCCAATCCTATTCCTTTGTATAAATTGAAGCCATTTAGATTTTTCTATATTTAACATAATTCCATTTATTTGTGACCAAGACGCAACCTTTTGGAGAACAAGTCTCATTTTCTCCAATAAATCTAAGATAGAAGTATCATCTATAAAAATAGCTATGTCATCGGCATATAAAAAAATTTTACACGAAATGGCCTTACAAAAATCATTAATAAACATAGAAAATAAAATTGGCGAAAGAGATGATCCTTGAGGGAGGTCTTGGTTAGAAACCAAACTCGCCGAGTCTAAATTATGATTAAGTAAAGTATACCTTCGGTCACTCAAAAACGATGATATCCAATTCAGGGGCACGCCTCGAATACCAAATTGATGAATCAACTTCTTAACTAAAATACTTTTTGTAACCGAGTCAAACGCCTTCTTAAAATCCAGAAAAAAAACAGTTGAGAAGAAATTTTTTAATTCGGAATTAACAGTCTCATTTAATAGACTTCAATAGCAGTATCTACCCCACGTTTAGCTCGGAAGCCATGTTGGTTAGGGCTTACCAAACTAAATTTTTCTAAGTCTCCTTGAAAACAGACCATCAAAAACTTTAGCCAAGACCGATAGCACTGAGATTGGTCTGTAATTTGCGAAAGAATTAGTAAGACTCTTTCCTTTATAGAGAGGATTAATAAATGAAGATTTTAAGATCTCTGAATATATACCTGTGGAAATTGAAAGATTGAAAAGCCATGATTTTTGATTTATGCAATTCATTTTATAAAAAATACCAGAACCTAATTGACGAATGTTAGCATCATTTAATAAGAAGAATAAATATTGTTGCTTTAACCGAAATTGAAAATATTTTGATATTAATCTGGTTTTAATAAATGCCATGCCTCCAGATTAACAAACGTTTCCAACGAAATTCATATCTCAGAGTTACTAATGTTTCTCACTCTTAACAATTGTCCAAACAATGTCAACATCAATTGCTCCACGCTTGCAAACAATGTCGTCACCAACTGCATAATAGCCATTCCGTTGCAGGTTAATTGATGTTTGGCAGTGACCTTTAACCATTAACACTTTTAACACTAAACACTATCTTTATGCCAAATTTCAAGTTTTTAGGGCTGCGAGAAGTGCCTCAGATTTTTGATGATCGGCCAGTGAGTCAATGTCTAAATAAAGAAATTTTGAGTTCTTGTATCTTATGAACTAAAAAAGATAGAAACGTAAGATTTGAAGGTTCAGTGTCATTTGCAAAGTACTCTAGATATAAAAGTTTCAGGATTCTATGCAACTCTGGCACAAAGATATGTAGGGTCAAAAGTACGCCGAGTTGCTTCCTGAAAAGGCCGTGCTTTCTCGACTTGGCGTACAAATGTTTATTCCCTTTAATTACATTTGTGTTTTACTTTACATTCCATAAAGCTTCACGTCGGGACTTACCTGATCGAAACGGACAAGTTATATCTATAGAATAACTAACCTGTGGACTTCAGTGGGACGATAAGGCTCATCGTTTGTTCAATATTTAACGCATCACGAAGCGATCTCATTGAAAACCACATTGAAGCAGAGTTGTGTAGTTTTCAAAAAGACTGTATTTCTACTCATTTGCTCAATTTGATATAATTTCCACTCATTTGCTCAATTTGATATAATTTCTACTCATTTGCTCAAGTATCTTAGGTGTAAGTTTTGGTTAATAAATTGCTCTATTAAACATTAATTTACCTCATCTCCTCTGTCATTTAAAACTTTCCACTCAATATAAATATGTGACAATTTTGAAGGAGATGAATTGTTTTTTATATAATATCTAAATAAATCTTTATATACAAAAGAAAATCCGTTATTTGGGTCCGTCCTTTTATGTTTTTATTTCTAGTTTTGAAGGTTTTATTAAAAACAATAAAAAAATACTTTATATAAAAACATGCTATAAAAATGATTTAGATTTTCATATGAAATAAAATATATTTGCATGCAGTGCATTGCAAAGAACAAAAAAAAAAGGAGAGGAAGTCATCGGTTGGTTTGGTTGGTTTGGTTTATTTGGTATTAACGTCCTTTTCAACTACTATGGCCATTTCAGGACGGCGTTATAGGGGCCGCAAATTTTGCCTCGCAAGGGGAAGTCATCGACCATGACCTTTGCAGCTGTCGGTTAATTTCGATCAGTATATGAGAAGTTGTGAAAAGTCCTTTATTGTGTCGATTAATGAAAAAGATAGAAGCTTTACATTACATATTTATTGAAAAAATGACTAACAACCGGTTTGGCCTTTTATACCCGGCTTCTTCAGGCTGTGATGATGATAATAATAGAAGATGTTTTTTTTTTCAGTTTGAAATAAAAGATCTTGCTTATAATAAAGATGATATTTACACTGACAAGTACACGAACATGTATCTCACAGATTCACACCAAATTAGAATATGTTACTCATCCGAAGCTACTTTGGATGCTTGCTAAATAAGAAATTGCTAAATTTAGTTTCTTTCAAAATAAACCGAGAAAACGAAAAAAATTGAGCACATATAGCCATACAAAGACTCCATTGTTAAAACGGTGTGTATGTGTATCAATGCGCTCTCAACTTCTTTCTTCTACTCACGTTCTAATACTATGGCTATCGCTTCCATGATTTGCTTGCGCGCAAAACAGTGCGTCGTACAACTACGTGTACGTCCCTTGTGAGTTTTGATATACAGCAATGGTTGGTTAGGAAACAATTGATGATACAATCATAGCCTAGTGATGAAAAGTCTGTCCAGTCTCGCTTTCAAATGTGGTCTAAGTTCCTTAGCGGCTGACTAACTCTACAGCTAAATCCTGTGTTTACTATTGCAATCATAACTGAGACATAAAGGAGGAATTTTAATGAAGATAAAAAAATAAATAAAAATAAGAAAATAAAACAACCGTGATGCTGTATGAGTTATAACGCAACTCTTATACTAAACATTTTGACATAAAAAGAATTTTGCCATATAGGGAGAAATATCAAAACATAAATATTGAATATCCGCCATCTTTTGAGGGCATCGAGACCCATGGCTGCCATGGCTCTGAACTTATCCCATTGTTATACAATACATCCAAACACGCAACAACTCGTTACCATCGTTATACAATAACAAGTCGGGCAAAAACGGCGCACTTCGATGAGTAGCAGTATAGGATTGCCCTCAAAAAATGGCAGCTGTACCCATCATTCAATGCGAAAATATTTTCCCGTACTAGAAAATTTGATAATGATTTTCATTGGATTGTCTAAATTAGAAAAAATAAAATCTTTTTTAAAAAATTATTCCGAGCTATAAAAATTATTTTATTCTTGATATTATTAATAGAAAATTGCAGACATACCTTTTTTATAGTCAGATAAAATGCGATAAAGAAAAAACGAACTGTCATTAACAAAACTCAATAGCAAAACATTACCTAAATAGATCCAGAAAATAGAAAGAGCTAGTTGAACGCTTGGGGCGCTGCTGTCGTTATCAAGTTTTTAGATTGTACCGTATATAACAAACTCTATATCGGACTCTCAAAACGAAATTTTTCAATAAGATACAAAGAGCACAGAGCATCATTCAAAATGAAAAACAATAAATCCACCTATTAAACCACATTCTCGAAACAGGACGTCCTATCGAAGAAAGCATGACCATACTACACAACTCCAATGATCCCTTTAAAATCAAAATTCTAGAAAGTATTGTAATCTACAAATCCTTCTTCTCCACACTAAGCTTATTACTAAACATCCAGACAGGACTTTGCTATTTTCCAAATTTTAGCTTCCATTTCTGATATTTTATAATTGAAAATTACTCATTAATTGTATTTTATCCTATATAATTGTTGTATCATCATGACTTTTCTTAACCAACCACTGTTAAGGTGACCAGACGTCCCGGTTTTTCACTCTTTGTCCCGGCTTGAAAAAATGTCCCGGATTTGTTCCGGTTTTGAATAAAATGTCCCGGGATGTCCCGGTTTTTTTCAGAAAGAGTATTTTCTCACATGAACAATATCTGGAAAAGTGAAAAAAAACTCAGCTAATAAAATAATTTCGTTTGTGTATTTTACTTGCTTTCTTACTTCCAATTGAATTTTGATAATCAAAACACGTCACTTCCGGTCATTTCCGAATTCATTTGACGCAACTTCCGGTACACGGCCTTATGCATTCACTTCCGGTTTTGCCAGAGACAAATGAATGAAAGAGACTGGCAGTGACCTCCCCTATAATGGTGCCTTCGCGCCGCCATATTGAGATTGGCAAGAAACAGCTGATCGCCCTAGGCAATGCATGTGAATCAATCGGTTTGGTTTGGTTTGGTTTGTTTGGTATTAACGTCCTTTTCAACTTCTATGGTCATTTCAGGACAGGGTTACAGGGGTGGCAAATTTTGCCTCGCAAGGGTTCTTTAACGTGCAGCTGGCAAACGATTATACGGGACCAACCTATTTTCTTCCCTTCGGAAGGAAGCGGGTGATCTGAGGATTTTCTCCCTGAAAATATCCTCGTCGTCCTCGCCCGTAATCGAACCCGCGTCCTCGAGCATCAGAGGCGATCAGGCAACCACTGAGCTAGCGAGACCGATGTGAAACAATCGCAAACAATTGCTTATTGCAATATATGGATTAATAAATTGATTATTTTATTGTACTGAGAATTATTTCTTCCTTTTCTTTTAATTTAAAATTTTAAAATATCTGTCTTTTAAAAATTCGTTAGGCATTGAATCAGCTATTTGGAGTCATTAAAAGTATACGTTATCGTTAGTTAATGCAATAAAGTTTTTTTAAAAAAATCAGAAAACAGGTATGCTTATCAATACTTCCAAAAATCATCTACAAAAACAGCTGAAATTCGCCTTAGGTTTTTGCCAATCGTTACATGGCGAATGCTACACTTCCGCTGGCAGCAGTAGCGCTCAGCGAAATGAATAGGGCACTGCCAGTCTCTTTCTTTCATTTGTCTCTGGGTTTTTGCCTTTGGAAAATCAGGTCATCTTATTGTATATCAAAACTCTTTGTAAATAACATCTTTCTTATAAACAATATCTTTATTTCAAATTTAAAAATCAGTAAATAGAAAAAAATGAAGCATTTTTTACCACCCTTATTCCCAAAATGAAAGTTTAAGTTTTAATCACTTAGAAGAAAAAATCTTATTGGCAAAACAAATTCTGACGTCACAAACTGCTCCACGCAAATAAAACTCCATAGACATGCAGGAAAAATGAATCTATTTAATTTTTTTTGTGCGGCAAAATTCCGAAATTGGAAAGAAAAATTGCTAAAATGTGTTGTCATCAGGAACAAACCTGTATGCAAAATTTATGAGCGAATGGAAAAGAGGAAGTGTATCAAAACTCTACGGAAAGGTTCCGTACCATCTCACAAGATCCAAGAGCGAGCTAATATAAGGGTAAAGACAAAAATCTTTTCCACCTGCTGAATGATGAGAGCTTCGCCCTCGAAAAGCGCTTCTAGGATTAGGTTGTATTTTTCTTTTTACTTAATTTTTGTTGTGGTTAAAGAGTTGTTATTTACTTTGTCTTTATTTATCATATCCACATTTTCTTCCCATTTGTATTTTTATTTCTGGTTTCCCCAGGAGTTTATACTTTTATCATAATATAAGGGTGGTAATAATAATAATAATAATAATAATAATAATAATAATAATAATAATA
>JAHWFO010060585.1:0-20446 GCA_023313115.1 Rhysida immarginata
AGGGGGGGAATCTGTCCCTGGGTGCCAGCTTCAAGACTAGCGTCTTCAAACCCTTCCTAGGGGGGGGGGGGGGGCGCCGCGAAGACAAAATATAATAACACGGGGCGGAAAAATTTTAACCATCCCCCCGGGGTGCCATATACCCTTGGTACGCTGCTGTATGGGTGAGGCCAAAAACGCTAACCGGCGAGAAGTTAGCGATTGGCCGATCATAAATCCCGGTTAAAAAAACTGTGACGTCATTTTCACGCGGTCGAAAACGGCAGTTAGTGCTTCTATGCTTAACCGGTTAGTCTAACCATAACGATTAAAACTACTCTAACAGAGTTCTATTCGTTATGGTCTAACCGCCCTAACCGAGAAAATGACGGTTAATCCAGTGGGAAATTCTCGCTAACTTTTTTCACTGGTTAGGGTTTTGACCTCAGCCTATGTGCAAGATAAAATTGAAATAAGAAACCGATACTGAAAGCTCTATAGAATAAAAATTTTACGTCATCCGTAAAGATCTCCATTTTATAACGGTTTCTAAATTGATGATTTCTTTAGATATACATATACAGGGTGAGGCAGCGTTCATAGTAGGATATTAAAAGCACACCATTAGGATGTAAATGTAATTTATTTATTATCTCCTATGTTAGTTAATAGTTAAAGGTATGCCATTGACCATTGCGTGGATTACTTTTTGAATATGACTCCTGTCAAATGATGCCCCCTCTGCACAACACATTAATCTAGACGGCGTTGGAAGCTTTCCATAACTCGGCGTAACGTATTCCCTGGGACATTGCCCAGGACAGTTCTGATGCGATCCTTCAACTAAGGAATGGTGGCACAACGTGTTCGGAAAACTTCTTGCTTGAGGTAGCCCCAAAGGAAAAAGTCTGCACATGAAAGATCAGGTGATCGTGGGGGCCAGGAGATGTCACCATAACGAAAAATTACTCTCCCCGGAAAGGTCTGTCGCAAGATAGCTATGCAAATTCTGGCTGTATGCGAGATCGCTCCGTCTTGTTGAAACCACAATTGGTCGATATCCACATTCAACATTTATTCCAATAATCATTATTCCAACGCCACTTAGATGAATGTTTTGTGCAGCGAGGATATCATTTGACAGGACTCATATTCAAACATTAATTAACCCAATCAAATATTGACTTACAAATCAACAAATTGCATACTTGCAACTACTATTTGACATAAAGAGCAATAAATAAAAAGCATTTATTTCCTACTGGTGTGCTATTAAATATTACGCTATGAACGCTGCCGCACCCTGTATATATAGGGTGAGTCAAAAAAAGCCGGCGTGAGGAAAAAATTAAGTCCCAGGACAATAGGTTTTGCAACAATAGGTATATTCAACAATAGGTTTATTCAACAAAACCTATTGTCCTGGGACTTAGTTTTGTTTCCTCACCCCGGCTTTTTTTGACTCATCCTGCATATATAAAGCACAATGTAAGTACGAGGGCGACCTGAAATGTTTCCGGAATCGACAAGAAAAACACGGTATTGGTGTGGTTTTTTATTTTTATTTTTCGATGTAGTCTCCTCGAAGATAAATACACTTTTTCAAACGGTGCTCCAGTCTCTTCAAGCTGTCGGAAAAGTAGGATGTTTCGAGGTCTGCAAAATAGCCATATGTAGCGGCGATGGCCTCATTTGAGGCAAATCTCTTATCTGCCAACGATTTTTTCAGGTTTGGGAATAAGAAAAGGTCACTGGGGGCTAGGTCCGGTGAATATGGAGGATGAGACTAATTCGTAGCGCAACTCATTCAATTTGGACACGACGATGTGGGATGAATGAGCTGGTGCATTGTCGTGGTGAAAAAGAATTTTTTCCCGCTGCAAACGAGGCCGTTTCTCCTTCAATACTGCATCGAATCGGGTCAATAAATCGCTGTACTATTGCCCTGTGATCGTCCTTCCCTTCTGCAGATAGTCGATGAAGATCACACCTTGGGAATCCCAAAAAATGGTCGCCATGACCTTTCCGGCCGATGGAACGTCTTTGCTTTCTTCGGAGCTGATTTGCCCGGAAAAGTCTACTGCTCCGACTGTTCCTTGGTCTCCGGTGTGTAGTGGTGGATCCAAGTCTCATCTACGGTTACGAAACGCATGAAGAAATCTCTTGGATTGCGTTGAATCCTGGCCAGACACTCCTCGGAAATGGTCACCCGTTTTCGTTTTTGCTCCGGTGTGAGCAAATGCGGTACCTATCGCGCGGAAAGCTTTTTCATTCCCAAAATTTCGTGTAGGATATGGTCATCGCGTTCTTCTGAGATGCCTGTTGTCTCTGATATCTCTTTCAGCTTCAATCGGCGATTGGTAACACGACATTTCATCGGTGGTAGCGGTTTTTGGGCGTCCACTGCGTGATTCGTCACTTGTGCTTGTGCGGCCACGTATGAACTCGCTCACCCAGAAGCTGATGGTCGAAAATGAACCATGAACCTCTAGCAAAATATTTCGAATTTCCCGTGGCCTTTTTCCCAGCCATCCAGAAGTATTTTATCACTGCACGAAATTCGATTTTATCCATTTTTGCGAAACCACCTGACTTGCTGCACAAAACACACTCTTAAAAACAACTATTGACAGTCGACGTCTGAAATTTTGACAGTTGCAGTGAAAACGGTTGCCATTCCCGTCCAATAAATCCACTTCAACCTTCTTGCGCCATCTCTTGCCGATTCCGGAAACTTTTCAGGTCGCCCTCGTATGTTTGTCCGGTTTTAAAATGCAACTTGGAAGCAAGCTATAAAGTTGAAATTTAACACACAGCTGTGTAATAATAACAAAATGATGGAAAAAATCTACAACTGGAGATAAGTCTCTCTTAAAAACGTAGAAATTAATAATCTTTATATCTATATATATGGAAATAGACTTGGTTTATGTTTGTTTGCTTGCATGTGTGAACAGTCAGCCCGTGGTGTTTTGCGTCTACAATCGGCTGGTCGTGTTTGTATGTTGCGTCAACAATGGTTGATGAATTAATACATGCCGCGAGGCCAACGAGATAACAAGGCCTGGAAGCGAAAAAATCACCTGACCATCTTATTTCAAGCAACAATGCAATCTTCATTGTTTCCATCTTGGATTTTAGCAATCAGTAGTGTTTCGTTTATTAGAAACGATGAAGGTTACATTGTTGCTTCCACTAAGAAGATCAGGTGACTTTTCAGTGCCAGGGTTTTTTTCGTCAGCTACGATGCTTGCCTTAATGATTCACGTTTTAAGGGAAATAAACCATTAAGGAATGACATAACCAAGTACCGAAAGGTTAAACTAAACCAATCGCGGAACTATATTTTTAAACAGCCATATGTTAACATTGTAAGTTTCTAATGGACCGTAAAGATACCATTACACCACGTACCTTTGAACCAATTTGGACTATCATTAATTTTACGTTATATTCATTCATGACACATGAATCCCAGTCGTTTGATATATTACATGCCATATTTTAGCATTGAAAGTTCCACTGAACCATAATGGTTTCACTAAACCAGGTTCCTTGAAACCAATTTCGACTATCATTAATTTTACGTAATATTCATTCATGACACATCATTCCAAGTCGTTTGATATATTACACGCTATATTTTAGCAATGAAAATTTCAATGAATCATAATCGTTCCACTAAACCAAGTTCCTTGAAATCAATTTGTACTATCATTAATTTTACGTTATATTCATTCATGTCACCTCATTCCAAGACGTTTGATATATTACATGCCATATTTTAGCATGGGAAGTTCCAATGAACCATAGTGGTTCCACTAATAGATGTTCCTTGAAACCAATTTCGACTATCATTAATTTTACGTAATATTCATTCATGACACATCATTCCAAGTCGTTTGATATATTACATGCAATATTTTAGCATTGAAAGTTCCAATGACCCATAATGGTTCCACTATACCATAATGGTTCCACTAAACCAGGTTCCATGAAACAAATTTAGACTATCATTTATTTTACCTTTTATTCATTCATGACACATCACTCCAAGTCGTTTGATATATTACATGCCATAATTTAGCATTGACAGTTCCAATGAACCATAATGGTTTCACAAAACCAAGTGCCTTTGAACCAATTTCGACTATCATTAATTTTACGTTATAATCATTCATGTCATATCATTCCAAGTCGTTTGATATATTACATGCCATATTTTAGCATTGAAAGTTCCAATGACCCATAATGGTTCCACTATACCATAATGGTTCCACTAAACAAGGTTCCTTGAAACCAATTTGGACTATCATTAATTTTACGTTTTATTCATTCATGACACATCATTCCAAGTCGTTTGATATATTACATGTCATAGTTTAGCAATGAAAGTTCCAATGAATATTAATGGTTCCACTAAAGCAGGTTTCTTGAAACCAATTTGGACTATCGTTAATTTTACGTTATATTCATTCATGACACCTCATTCCAAGTTGTTTGATATATTACATGCCATATCTTATGATTGTAAATTTTTGACGGTGTCATAAGGGTACCATTAGAGCACGTGCCATCGTTTCGATTACAACCTTTTTCAAAATGGTTCATTTCCTGAACCATATTTATCAATTGGCGAAAATAGTAATTTATATCCGCTTCTATCTCGTCGTTACGATTTGTTTGATATATTACTTAATATATCTCTCTATTGAAACTTGCTAGGTGGGGTCGTGAAGGTACCATTTCTGCACGTGGTAATGAACCGATTTAGATAATATTTCTGATTGATTCGTGCCATGAACCATACTCATCGATTTACGCAAACAGATTTTTAAAATCTTTCATAGCCTCGGAGCAGTTCGAGTTATAGACAGACAGACACGTTTTCCGACACTGATAGCATAAAGCACCTTTCGGTACTTTATAATTATAAAAAGTAATAAATAAATAAATAAAAATCATTATTATTTCTTTTTTTATTAAAATCTTTTGAAAGATGTAAGAAATTATTCTAAAACAAATAAGAGAATAGAACTTCTAGGACGTGCAGCTGCTCAAGCTTTTGCTGAAAAGGTATAGGGAGAAATATCAAAACATAAACATTGAATATCCGCCATCTTTTGAGGGCATCGAGACCCATGGCTGCCATGGCTCTGAACTTATCCCATTGTTATACAATAAATCCAAACACGCAACAACTCGTTACCATCGTTATACAATAACAAGTCGGGCAAAAACGGCGCACTTCGATGAGTAGCAGTATAGGATTGCCTTCCTCTTGCCCTCAAAAAATGGCAGCTGTACCCATCATTCAATGCGAAGATATTTTCCCCTATAGTCAATCCGCAAGATCTAGAGCCCTGACTGGAATGATCGATTAAGGAAAAAAGGGAAATTATTTCTCAGACAAGGCTTTATATTATACTTCCTCGTCCAGGAATTATCACCTGTACCTGCTTTTTTTATTATTCGATCATTCAGGGCTCTAGATCTTGCGGTTTGACTATACTTTCCCTTTTTGTAGTAACTTCCTTTATTGAAGTTATAGATAAAGTTTTATCTAAATACAGGCATAACGAATAGAATAATAAGTGTGATTACTTGCGTAGTTTTCTGGCGCATCCGCAAGATGTCACTGCGTGCGTTTTCGACCAGCGAGTCGTAGGTTTTTTTAGTATTCGCCAACGAGCTATTTTTTTACTCTTCTATCTCGTTGGCATTCGCTTACAAGGAAAAGGATAAAACGTTAACAGTAGTTTTAAAAATTAATTTTCAAGCACGAGTTCTTTTTTTATTCTTACTGTTTATTTACCGTTTCTTAAAGATAAACTCCACGGAAAAAATTCGAAAAGTTTATTTTTTTTTTTGCATCCAAGGTTAATACATCATTCAAAAATTTTCGATTTATCCTAATATTTTATTAAGAAAAACGCCTCGATAGATTGAACAATTCAAAAATTGGCCCTCTCGTCCCCTCAGGAGAACCAGCAGAACAAGAAGTCATTTCTAGCTTAGTTTCAATTCTACATAACAGAAGAGTTTGCTTGCCTTTTTACTATCAGAATGCCTTTAACTTGTTCTCTCTTTGGATGTGTAAATAAGAAATCCGATAGAAACTTCACGTTTCATATATTTATACAATCAGAATCGATTAAGAAGCAGCGGATTACCTTTAGCCAGCGAAGACTTTGTATCCAAATGCGAAAAGCATCGTGTGCTCAGTTCATTTCGAAGCGTCTTTCTTTTTCTATAATCCTGCAGTTTTAAATTCATTGAAAATTAAAACGAAATTTATTGAAGCTCGAATCTGTTCCAACTCTAAAAGGGCCGAATTCTGGTAATCTTTACAACGACCGCGATAGTCAGACATTTGCTAACCGCCGAAGGAATGAATAGGCCTGTCTGCTGTCATAAGGTACGTGCACGAGTAAATATAACGAGTAAATCTTTTAAAATACGAGTAAAAATACCGTTTTAAACGTAACATCACTTATAAATAGTGAAACAATAAAATATACGACAGAACCTGAACACGAAACGTGAAATTCCCATTTGCAGCCAGCAATAAAACGCCACGAAGTTGGTCGAAATCGCACATCCGCCGCTCGCCTGATTTTTAGCATTGCTTAATACGAGGGTAATCACACTTATTTATTCTATTCGCTATGATACAGGGTAAATTTTAAGTACACCGACAAACTGCAGGGACTTGTTCCTGACTGGAAATCGAGTAGATAAGGCGACATATGTCCAGAAATGGACGATGCGTGTGGAAATCGTCCCGGCACACAGAACATGGCTTTTCAGATGCCCCCAGAAGTAAAAATCCAGGGGGTCTAAGTCCGGTAATCGAGCAGGCCATTCAACAGGGCCTCCACGTCCTATCCAACGTCTGGGGAAGTGTTGTTGAAGTGTTGGCGAAAAATAATGCGGAAGTGGTGTGGCGCTCCATCGTATCTTCTACCGTGGCAACAATGCATTTCCGGACACGTGTTGATATGACCTTTTTAACTCCATTTCCAGTCAGGAACCATTCCCTGCATTTTGTCGATGTACTTAAAATTCACCCTATATATTAAAAAATTATAAAGATCTCAACTGATTGTGAGAGAGCAATACTTGCTGCTAAATTGTTACTGTCAATATGAACAACTACATTCAGTACATGATTCCACTCTCTGTGACTGAATAGAACTCTATTGAAACAATTACATGTTGATGAGGGATGTTGATGAGGCTGTAGACAGAGTTCTTCAATTCTCTGAATCCATCTATAAAGTATATTTTAATATAGATAGAAATAATTCAATACTCATAATCTATCTTTGATATTCTAAAATATTAAGATGCAATGTCCAATTTTCCTGGGCAAACATGCTCAAATTTTGCTTCATGAACGGGTTTTCAAAAGTCCTATAAATCTTTCTTGATAGAAAAGTGGCCGTTGGTTCATGATAGAAAATCTTAGCGTTGGTTCATGGATGGATTTTATGGATTTTATGCAATCCTACAACAACGTTTTTAACCAAAGAACGAAAGGAAACAAACTGTAAATTAAAAGAATTCAATTGCGTAGAAACAAGTCAATTTTTATGCTTTGTGTGCAATAATCTAGAAACGTTGATAGAAGCTCAATCTTAAATGTTTGTTCAAATTATTTTTATTCTTTATTATTATTATTATTATTATTATTATTATTATTATTATTATTATTATTTATTCCTATTCAGGATATGTAATCATTTTCGAGAGACAAAAGCGAAATTGCATGGATTTTTTTCTTCTTGAAATCGTTTTCTTTTCGGAGCTTCTCCGAGCTTAGTTTAGAAGTAGGCCTAGGAAATCATATTTCGACCGTTTACAACAGAGATTTTTGGAAAATTACACAATAACGAGACCGCGGAAAATTTCCGAAGTAGAATGGGATAGCAGGTGGGAAAAAAATTTAGATCTGATTTAAATGAACAGCTCATCTGTGCTTATCCCCCCGTATTTTTTAGAGCGCAATGGTCTCTCTCGCATTACGACATTTATTTTATATCGTATGAAAATACTGGATAGAAATTGGCACATAATTAGAAAAGTTCTGAGGAAGTGATCTTAATATTGAAAACTTGCATGTGTGTTCAATATTTTTACCTTTTATATTCAACCTCAAACTCGCATTCCCAACCTACATACTTTGAAAACTGTTGCCAACAGAAGTATTGCCGGAAATAAGTTTCTCCACCTGTTATCTCAGCGACCTCTTCAAATAAAACCTGCTGAGTAAGGGGAGGGGAGAATCTCAAACAGAAACAAAACAATTTTAAAAAAGAATAAAGAAATGTAACTTAAAGAAATAAGAAATGTTTCTTAAACAAATGTAACACAAATGTGAAAACTTCAATAGAATAACCTCAAGGTCAGCAGAGAGCACAGTCCATTTTAAAAAGACTTTTTTACTTCATGTATACAATTCATTTTTATATTATTAATTTTTTGTACATGTATATAATTTTTTTTAAGGAGGTTCATTTATTTTCTGGTTTGCTATATTGTAGTTTATGCTTCTATACATTTGATTGTAATTATTTCATTTACCATAACCAACATTCAGAGACTTACATTTAACATATTTCATGTTTTTACATTTAAATATGGGATGTTTCTTGTTATTATATACATATGAATGGTTTTCTAAAATGACTTTCAGAACTTGGCTTTTATTTTCCATATGGGTTTTTTCTGAGTTTTCTTTCAATCTAGGTTTTTTCTGGGTTTTTATTTTTCCAGCAGATGTCGCTGGAATAAAAAAAAATCTAGATCTGAGCATCGCTGCTTTGAAAGTGTAGTCGGGAAGCTCTTTTTTTTTCAGAAACGCGCTTCTTTCCAACGTACGCAGAAAATTTCCAGCGTTGGTGCGATTTACATCCCACGCTACGGGCATTAGCGATCGCGCATTTGGGGCAAAAAATGAAGTTTCACCAAATGAGCGCAGTCAAATGGAAATCACGTTTTTGCTAGTTTTTGATCAAAAAAGTGAACTTTCACCAAATGAGCGAAGTCTCACTCACTGCAGTCGTTCAAGCCGATGGTTTGCTTAACTGTAAGCCTACCTTGATGTTTGAGTACTATTTGCATTGCTATTGGAGCGTTAAAATTCCTTATACAGTTAATAGAATGTTGCCAATTGTCGATAATAGACTGCATTGAGCCATGCGTTCTGAAGTTCTTTCTAGGTGCCCCAGTCCTCTACAACGATTCACATTTCCTTCTTCTACTCACCGTCTCCAAATTTTACCCACGGCATTCGCACCACGTGGCGTTTCTGTCGTGATACGTTGTAGAAACCAGATAGCTGTACGAAAGCCTATAAAAAAGCCCATTGTTGGCTATTTTCCTATATCTTGCGTTGAGGCATCTTAGTTAAAAATATAATAAGGGTAATCTTTAAACGTTAATTGAATAACTTTAGTTGGCGGTTCCAAATGGGAAAGGAAGAACGTGCGCTCCTGGTGAAGCTCTATTTACCAGAACAGCAGCAATAGTCCATCAGCACTACGAGAATATCGGCGTTTGAAGGGATTGCAAATAGGATCCATGACGGCGAGAGGATGATGCAGAAATTTCGAAGAGACAGGGGAGTTAGGTGATAAGGCAAAATAGATCCGTCGTAATAAGGCAAAGACTTTTTCAGACTAACAGTAAGCAATCTTATTAATTTACCTGTATTACACATTGAATCTTAATCAATAGGTTATAGCCTTGTTAAAATTTGTTCTGATTAGTCTTAGTTAGTTCTGCCTGCCAAGCTATACTGACAAAGCTAAAAGTTTAATTGTTGAAAATCCGCAAGGCTTACAAACGCACTGATAACATCCTTCCATGTAAGCAGCAAAGTTGTCAGAAAATGAATTTTCCGGCAGCGGATGAGGCCATTTGCTACAAAAACGCTCTTATTGAAACTAACTCTTAGACGTAACCGTTGGTGTTTAGACTATAACAGACCCTTGGTTGTGTTTGAATATGAGCTAAGTGCATTTCATTGTAGGAGATATTTCATAAATTACGTAACGCAAAATTGGCTCATCTTCCCCTTGTAACGCACCCATAACGCATATCCGGACCCCCGCCCTCGATAATTAAGTAACGCGGCGCTCGCCTTCCCCGTCCCCCCTCCTCCCAATGATTTTCAAAAACCGTATTCACTTACACTATATGATCACAAATATCCGGACACATGCACGTTTGCGCTCTAGCCACGATTTCATGGAAATCAATAGGGCGTTGCACATCCCTTTGCCCGAATCACAGCTTCCACCCTTCGGGGAAGACTTTCCACCAAATGTTGGTAGGTACTTTCCGGAATGTTCCTCCATTCCTCCCGAAGAGCGAGAATCAGTTCAGGTCCAGAAGTTGGCCGATGTGATCTGGCCCGCAAGCGTCTTTCCAATTCATCCCACAGACTCTCTATAGGATTGAGGTCGGGACTTTGTGCCGGCCAACCCATTTCTTCGACCCCTGAGTCCGCAAACCACTGCTGTACACGCCTCGCTTTGTGGCACGGAGCATTGTCGTCTTGGTAGAGAAATGGCCCGTTTCCGAAAAATTGCCACAACGTTGGAAGTGCACAGTTGTCCAAAACATTCAGATAACGGTCGGAGTTCATGATTCCTTGCACAGGAACGAGCTGGCCCAGTCCGTACCGTGAAAATGAGCCCCACACCATGACTCCTCCTCCTCCGAACTTGACTGTGGGCTCTGTGCACTCAGGTAAGAAGCGTTCTCCAGGTATGCGCCAAACCCAAACTCGTCCATCGGATTGCCAGAGTGTGTAGCGAGATTCGTCTGTCCACATTACACGTTTCCATTGGTCCATTGTCCAGTTTCTGTGGGCTTTGCACCACTCCAGACGTCGCTTGGCGTCGACCCTGCTGATGTGGGGCTTGTGGGCAGCAGCACGGCCATGGAATCCCATCGTGTGCAGCTCCCGGCGAATTGTCACGGTACTGGCATCGTTTGCAGAGGCGTTTCGAAACTCTGTGGCAATTTTTTCCGCCGAGGACTTCCGGTTGCTGCGGGTGACACGACGAAGCACTCGACTGTCTCTGTCCGTTAGTTTCTTGGGTCTACCGGTTCGTTGTTGAACTGTTGTTGGTCCCCGGGTCTTCCATTTCATAATGACATCGCCTACTGTTGACTTGGGTATCTGAAGAAGGCTGGAAATGTCACGCACGGACTTGCCGCATAGGTGACATCCAACGATGGTTCCACGTTGGAACTCACTGAGCTCTGCCGAACGACCCATTCTTGCCAATGTCCAAGCAGAGTTGTGTCTGAAGGTGTGGGAAGCTATTTAAATGATGTGCAAGTCATTACCATGTGACATTGGGCCAATCGATGATCTGTGAGGGGTGTCCGGATATTTTTGATCATATAGTGTACTTTTCAAACCCGCTTATCCGTTAGGGTCACGGGGGCAGCAGCTCTATGAAGATCTCCAGCGCTCGCGATCTTCCGCCATCAGGCGCATGTCCTCAACGCTATTACACAAGAGACTCGAACCCAGATTCTCCATGTAGTCTAGCCAACTGGTTCTAGCCCGATCCCTTGGTCTCTTACCCAACTTGGAAAATAGCAAATGCCTAGAAAGACCAGTTTTTGGCATCCGTTAACGTAGCCATACCAACAGAACTGAGATCTGTCAATGCGGAGAAATAGCGGCTCAACACTTAAAGACTCCCTTATTGTGCTGCTGTAAAACTCTATTTGGCAGGGTAACAATTGCCACACTTCTCAGGAATATCATTTCGGTTGCTTGTACTCGCGATCGCGCTCTTTCGGTCAGAAAAAAAGTCTCATGACCGTAGGTGAGAAGAGGACAAAGTTAGATTTGAAAATAGAGAACTTGGCATTGTTTCCCAGCTCTAGTTTCGTTACCATAGTTCGCCACTGTTCGCGTCTAAGACAACTTGCTGCACCGATACGAGCATCCAATTCTCTATCCTGCCGCTAACGGGATATTCTCTATCCTCAATGCAGTCCCGAGATACTTGAACTTTTCTACCTGTTTCCGCTAACATGGAGGCCGCACTGAGCAGGCTGTCTTGAAAGAACCAGAATCTCAGTCTTAGCCAAATAGATTTTTATCCCAGAAAATCTAGGATTTTACTGGGATAAAAATCCGATCTAGTGCATGCGAGAAGACCCAAGGAGGACAAGGTCGTCAGCAAAAGCATTTGCCACACAAAAGCACTCATCGTCTCGGTTGCCCAGTCCATAAGATAAAGAACAAGAGGGACGGCAGTACGCACACTTGGTGGTGTCCAACACCCACGGTAAACAGGTTTGTCTTAATGCCATTTATCCGGACAGATCTCAAAGCTTTCGTACAGAGACATGATAGCAACCAGTAATTGCCCATCCACTCCGTACTCGTGCAACATTTGCCAGAGTTTCTCCCAAGGAACTCTGTCTTATGCTTTTTCGAGGTCCACAAAGCAAGCGTAGACATCTTTTGCATAATCCCAGATTTCTCAAAGATTTGCCTTATAGCAAAAGATGTGATCCGTTGTGCTTCGGCCAGTTTGGAGCCGACTATTCTTCTCCCGACTTCTCTTCTCCAGATACTTAGCGTACACTTTGCCAGGAATGCTGAGCAAAGATATGCCTCGATAATTGTTGCAATCTCTACGATTTTCCATTTTAGATAGGGAACACAATTCCTGTCTGCCACCGCTTAGGGACCTGGCCAAATATGCAAGCAACCTGACACACCGAGTCAGCCACAGGATACCATCCTGATTTAAGGTATTTAACATCGCAGACCGAATTTCATCATCACCTGCAGCTTTTCCATTTTTCAGAGATTAAATTGCCCGACTACGGCTTCGGTGATACGTACTACCATAAATATTCTTTGCTCCAAGGTGCACTTCAAGTGCCCCAGTTGCTGCTCTCACCGGATTAAGAAGAGATGCAAAGTATTTCTTCCACCTATGTAATACACTCTCCCTCGTTTTCAGAAGCCTCTCTTCTGAACTTTTAATAGTTTGTGATGAAAGATTTTTCCACGAAGGCGGCGCACGGTCTGCCAGAATACCTTGTTTGCCGAACCATAATCTGCCTCCAATTTCTCCCAGATCTCTTCCCAGGCCTTGACTTTAGCTGTTGATACTGTCTTTGCTGCTGCTTTTCGCGCCTCAGTGTACCGCACTCGACTCGAAGGTGACCTATTTGCAAGCCATAGCAAATAGGCTTCCTTCTTTGCTTTGACAGGCTCTTGGACTTCGCCGTTCCACCTTGCAATCCTTTTCTCACCGCCCTGCGCCACACACAATCGCTTACGACTACACCACAATTGCAGCCGAAGTTATCACAGCAGTTATCACAACTGCCACTCCTCTTTAACAATACCACGATCACTGGATAGTTCTTTGAAACTTGAAGATATGTTATCTGCATAGGTCTTCCTTACAGCTCTATCCTCCAATGCCTCCCATTTGAAGCTCCAAGTCTGTCTGGACGTAGTATCTCGCTCAGCTGGCATGGATTCAGAAAACCGCAAAGTGCAGACAACAAGGTGGCAATCAGTTGATAGTTCTGCCTCTCTCCTCACACCATTGATCGGAATAAGTCAGTTGACACGATTACAAAATTAATCCGTGAATTCTGGTTCATTGTATCTTTGTACCAGGTATAAATGATGGGGATAGAAAAAAAAGGAAGACGAGACACAAGAACCCTTCAATGAAATGATAAATAATAAAAATAAAACACAGGGTGGTAAAGCCCTGAAAAAACTAATGTTTCCCATAGTTTTTCAAAGTAAAGAGGATAATAGAGAATTTTCCTGTAAGTGATGGAAGTGTACCAGGTATACATATGAACCTTCCTGTGCTAGAAGGCGGCGTTCGCGATGGAAAGTCCATTGTTACAACAGAGATCCAACAACCATTCACATTTAAATCAGGACTACCATTTCTCCTAATCACGCCTTTCCACGTTTGGTCATAGCTTCTACGTGTGCATTGAAGTCGCCCACCAGCATGACAGAATCTGCACTCCCTCTCTTGCTGAGAGCAACATCAACTTCCTCTAGAAAGACTGGGTTCTCTGTGACTGCATTCGGACCATATGCAACGAACAGAGAGAGAGAGAGAGAGAGAGACCGTTTCCTTATCTGAAGCTTCAGTAGACACAGTCTTCCATCTAAAGGGGTCCAATCTGCAACAAAATTGAACAACCAACGGACTAAGAGATATCAGAAAGTAACGCCTTTTATTTTTTTTTTCAAAGAAAATTACAGGAGTCCGACGGCGCTAATTCCGGACTGTAGACTGGGTAGTCCAGAACCTCCGAACCGAAACGGAACAGTTTTGCTTTGACGACGTTTCGTTGGTCATATGCGTGCGTGCGTTGTCATAAATGAGTCGAACATCCTTTCCTCTTTACGGTCGCTTATCAAGAATAGCACGCTGCAGTTTAGTCAACGTTTCAATAGATAGCAGCGTTGACGATTGGCCCACGAGGCAGAACTGTGCGAGTAGAATGCCTTCCATATCACAAAAAAAAACTGTAAGCATAATCTTCTGGCCTAGAGGAGAAATTTTGAATTATTTGCGAACCGGAGAGTGTGGATGTTTCCACACCATGCTTGTAGTTTCAGGCTCAGGTGTGAAGTGCAACACCTAGGACTTCTGTCCTGTGATAATGCTATTCAGAAACGCATTTTCCTCCTAGTTGTACTGCTGCAGATGTTGCAGACTGCACCCCATTATGTTGCCGGTCTGTTCTGGTTTCAGACTTTTTGGAATCCAACGCGAATAGACTTTGAGGAATCCAAGCTTCTCATGCACCATATCCCATGCAGATCCGTAGGATATGTGAAACTCACTTCTTTCAAGGAAATGCGCCGGTTTTCTCTGGTTGTGTTGTTAATGTCCTCGATAATGGCTGGGGCTGCCGCTGACGTAAGCTACCCAGAACGCTGTGTCACGTATAAAGTTCAGTGCAGTCGATTGAAAATGTTATTAAATATGGAGGACAGATTAGGATGATTTAATTTCTTAATAAAAGAAATATTTTATTAAGTAAGTAAATTAACTTTCCCTTTTTTTTCGAACAAAAGTTCAATCAGTTTACAACACAAAATAAAAATTCTCAATTAATAAATAAGCTTCTTATTAACAGTTAATATTTTAGAAGCATACTGTTAAACTTCCAATACAGCATAATCACTTTCCATTTAATAGTATGATAAGGAATTGCATTCAACATTGAGAATATTAATTAAGTCTAACACTTAGTAGAATAATTAATCAAATATGACAAACACGGAAACACTTGAAAACGGGGACAACTGGTTCAATTTCTTCCTTTCTTTAGTCAGGGACGAGGTGGCCTCGCAGAATACTTTCTACTTCGAAAACCGCTTGCCATTAAATTCAGTTCCGGGTAGAAATTCTTCCTTTCATCGAAAACCTGATGTGGAAGCAGAAGCTCACAGCAGAATCTTCCTTAGGCAACTCCAAATCACAAGTAACATGAAGAAATATAATTATTAGAAGACACATTAATAATTCCAAGCAATAATGCAATAACCTTGGAAAGCAAACGAAATGGAAATAGGTCCGGTTTATCTTTGGAGGAAGAGAAATTAACTAAATTGGCCACTTAATAACTATTTCTTATCTTTGTAGTTTCCTTCCCATTTTATTTGTAAGACATAAAACTTATTGTAATAAAATAATCCCTGAAAGATAAACGATAGTCCCAATTTATTCGTAAGACGCACAAGAACCAATGATTCTAAAAAGTCTAGTCTTCAATATGCAATTCGACTGTTCACTAAATCTTCAGAGGTAAGTATGAGCAAGGTTATTCACTAATTAATTCAAAGGACTTTAACTACTGCCTTTCGCATGATGAAAGGATGATAATGAAGGAGACAAACACAAACATCCATGCTCTCGGCGGGATTCGAACCCATTTGTGTTTGTCTAGACGAAGCCATTTCAACTAAATTCGCTAATTATCTGGAAGTATGAGCTTCGCAGAAAATTTAAGTAGATTCTCAGAAAATTAAATAGATTTCCCTTTCAAGTGTTTTTCCGGGGAATGAAACATTTGAAACAGATGATAGAAACTGATTCAACCCTTCCCGAGAATGCATTCCTGCGTCTACGCTGAGATTGCGTTCCCGTACATTCTGATCAAAAAACGCTACCAGTTGGCGTTCTGCACAACTCACACTCTATAGGAGAGGGACTGACGCATCGCATCCGCTTGCTTCCGCATGTACCACGCCTTTGTGAACGTACCTTAACATTTGAGGAAGACGTGAACTATGTATCATAGTAGGAATAGAAAGAAACCAATAATCTGCAAACCCAGTAACTTGTTTAAACAACAAAAACTTTTTTAAAGAAGTTTCACGATATCTTGTTTTCATTTGACATTTGCGCACAAAGACACGACAAAAACTTGTGAACAGAATTATAACAGCAAATGCTTGTTCTTCCTCTATGGGTGCCGAGTAACAATTGTCATTGAACGCCACCATATTGGCTAGCCTGGCTGCATTTATGCATTGAATATTTTACCGTAGCAAAACTGCTTAATAATTAACTTTATAACCACAACCACTGAAAACCACGAAAATCTGCTATGTTCGGTTGACCACGAGGGGAATACTATACCGATTTACACTTTATTTTTTTCTTCCACTCACGATAAAACAATTTCATTTGTGACGACATTCATGCATACCTTTCCGCCTCCAGGTAACAGCAAAAGCCAAGAGGATGCCAGCTATCCACGCAACAGCCAACATCTCTCACTGCTGTCAGTGTATGAGCGGACAACATAGATAGCGATCATAAAGGGCAGCGCTAGACGAATTGATTTCTCTGGATGGAAAGAGGGTGTACCCCGTTTAGAACTGGGTGGATGGCTGAAAAAGTGGGCTCACACAACGGAAAAAGGGACCAGTTCCGAATATAACGTGACAGTATCAGACGGGGAAGATGTTTGCCAGATGGGTTCCGAAACTTTTGACCATACGCTCCTAACAACACAATTAGAACGTAGCTCCCGCAAATATAAATTGCCGAAGCAATTTTGTAGCGGTCGGGCGTTACCGCCTATAGAAAATATAGTACTCACACCATGCGTTACAAAAGCAAATGCGTGAGGACCTACTGAAACACCATGAGCAAGATCGAGCAGATTTCATGTCGAGGCTAATGACTAGTGACGAGCATGACTTAATTACCATGATCCAGAGACCAAACAGCAGTCAATGCAATCGGAGCTTAAGAGCAGTCCTCTGCCGAAACCTCTGCGTGGTTGCCAGTTTGCAAACGTTGATGATCTAAACACAGCTGTCCAGACGTGAGTAAGAGGTACTCCAAAAGAATAGTTCCAGAGGGGTTAGAGAAGCTATCACCCCGCTGGAAAAACTATATTCATTTAAAGGGATATTATAATGAAAAGGTGGACCTATCAGCTAATTTGTCACCTGTCTGTATATGTCAGGAAAAAATAATGTGTAAATCAATATAATACGCCCTCATAAAGTAGGGAGCATAAAAATTGGCAAAACTGCAGTATTTACATAATGTTAAAGTGCATGTAAAACAAGTCAGGCAACCGAAATGCCCAGGACCGATTAGATTTTAAAGCATTCGAGAACGAAAAGGAAAGCATTTTATTTCTAAAGAAGCCTTTCGTTGTTAAGAATTAGATGAAGTTGCTAAGAGCGCCTCTGGTTGCTAATCAAGGCGAACTTCTAAGGGAAATTAAGTTCAAACGGAATAAAAATACCTGAAAAATTAAATGGAGAAAATAGCAATTCTCTATAGATTAAAACATATACGAATCCTTTAATCTGTAAGCATTCCTATTTAATGAAATAAGCTTTAATTGTTGAAGCGTTCTGTGTAAGGGTCAATTCTTCCTTCATAAACTATTGCCAACGCTTTTCTACGTAAGCATGTACCATTGAAGGAATGATTACCTACAAGCTATCGTTAAAATTTGCCTAACAAAAACTAACTATTGATTATAGGGTAGATGTACCAGTAATTGACAGTTTAAGACATTTCCGTGAAACGAAATTGTGTACGGAAATCAAATTGCATTTTGAAACTTTTCTAGTTATACCATTAAATTGTAAATACAATGCAGAATGTGCCAATCTCTAAATAATTTTTATATCTTTAAAAGCTATGAAGTTATTAAATTTTTTCCCAACTAATGCATGAATCACCAGTAGTTGACAGTTAATGCACCAGAAGTTGACAGGCAGTTGCACCAGCAATTGACAATATTTTAATTGCACATTTGTATTATCATTTTTTACAAAAAAATTGACAACATTCAAAAGTAGCTGTTAAAATCAAGCATTTTTAAGAATGTGTAAAGTATTTAACATTAACTAAAATTGTGCTTTTTAAAACTTAAGTTGTTCATTTAGATCCTTTATCTTTTTTTTCCTTTGAAATAATAAATTAAATCAGTCCACTCCCATGTAGAATGCAAGGACCATAGAAAATGAAGGTGTTTTCCAATAGTGCAATATCATATCTTGGCCAACAAATTGTTCTTAGAAAACTTGATTTTTGTCGATTGTTCTCCTATTTGCAAAATGCATCCAATTCATCCTATGCTAATTCTTATCATAGTAAAGAGAATATCAGTAGCAGTTTTCTTCTTGGAAGATAACTTGTCCTGGGCTATCTGTTGATTGTGACAAGATTCAGAACCAACAAAAAGAATCGGCGTATAGGGCCTAGAAGATTTATGTCAAAGTGGAAGATCTAGAAATTGACAGACCTAGGTCAATTAATGGAAAATAAGAAGTTAGATTTAAAACCATCATGTTTCCTTTATTATTACCGTACATTCTATATCACATTAGTATTATTTATTTCGTTTTTTTTTTAAACATAGAAATTATCAATGATTGACAGGCTATGTCAATTACTGGTGACACAACATATCTGGTTTCCAGTAGTTGACGGTGGATGCAAACAATTAAATCATAGGTCATCTGAAATTCTGTTACTACTAGAAGTATTGTCCATTGATCACACAAAAAGGTTCACGTAAAATTAATGATAAATATTGCACAACATTCATGAAATAAATTCAAGTAATCAAACCCTCACGTAGTGGTTCATTACCAGGTTTTTTCGACTCAGTAAGGCAATGAACAATCAACACGTGTTTGCGGCCATAATAGAGAGCAAAGTTACTAATTTTTTACTGTTCTGGGAAGCCAACTACAATGTTTAATACGAGGTGGCAACACCAGTCCCTTTTCTTGCCTTGTTATTTTATTAAAAGCCCTTTATATCGTGAATTGTCAGTTACTGGTACACTGTCAATTACTGGTACATCTACCCTATAAAGCGTAAGTACTTACATGCCATATCTTAGCGTTGAAAGTTTCCAATGGTTTCATAATGGTATCATTAAAACACGAATGATGGTACCAATTTCGATTATCATTAATTTTACGTTATATTCATTCATGACATGTTATTCCAAGTTGTTTGATATATTACATGCCTTTTTTAGCATTGAAAGTTCCAATATATCAAAATGGTTCCACGAAACATGGCCTTTGAATCAATTTCGACTATCGTTAATTTTACGTTATATTCATTCACGGCACATCATTCCAAGTCGTTTGATATATTACATGCCATATTTTAGCATTGACAGTTCCAATGAACCATAATGGTTCCACGAAACCAAGTGTCTTTGGACCAATTACGACTATCATTAATTTTACGTTATATTCATTCATGACACATCATTCCAAGTCGTTTGATATATTTCATGCCATATTTTAGCACTGACAGTTCCAATGAACCATAATGGTTCCATGAAACCAAGTGCCTTTGAACCAATTTCGATTATAAATAATTATAAGGTATATTCATTTATGGCACATCATTCCTAGTCGTTTGAGATATTACATGCCTTATTTTAGCGTTGAAATTTCCAATGAACCATAATGGGTCCACGAAAAGCAGGTACTTTTGAACCGATTTCGACTATTAATAATAATTTTGTGTTATATTCATTCATGGCACATCATTCCAAATCGTTTGATATATTACTTGCCATATTTTAGCATTGAAAGTTCCAATGAACCATAACGGGTCCATGAAAAACAGGTACCTTTGAATCAATTTCGACTCTCATCCATTTTACGTGATATTCATGCACGACACATCATTCCAAATTGTTTTATATATTACATGCCAAATCTGAGCTTTGAAAGTTTCCCCTGACCCATACTGCTTCCTATTTCGACTCTCGTTAATTTTACTTCAATATTCAATCATGACATGTTATTTCAAGCTGTTTGATATAATACATGCCATATGTTAGCATTGAAACTTTCCAGTGAACCTTAATTTTACCACTAAACCACGTACCCTTGAACCAGTTCTGACTGATATAGACC
>JAHWFO010060587.1:0-53257 GCA_023313115.1 Rhysida immarginata
TTTGCGCGCTTGGCTACCTCGATGCTAGTGTCTGATATTAAAAATTTAATTACCAGTATTATTTGATCTTAAAGCACTTTCCTTTAAAAATTAACTCGTATTGAAGATCTCGCTAGAAGTACGTCGGCTCCAATGTATTCAGGGTAATCATGGCATGATTTCAGATTGAATTTTTTAATGCGTTTAAATTTGTTCACCCAAAGTTCTCAACGTTTATCTTTTGGAAATGTCAAATATTTTATTCCTTGCGTGTTTTGTTTTTTCTTAGTAGTTATTAAACTATATTGTACGCGGCAGCAGAACGGCGTATTCCAAGCATTTCTCCTGCGCTGCCCACTCTTCGGGTCTAGGAGTGACGTCACAGTTAGTTCGTTTGCAAATTTCCTCGCTAGATGATAGCATCGCATAAGCAATCCTTGTTATTTTATTATCCTTGGTGCCCCCCTAATAAAAACCTAATATTATAGTTTGGATATTAAAAGATTTTATTTTGATTATTTTTGATACAGCAATTGTTTAATAAAATGTTCGAAAAAAAACTTTTCTACATTATTTTTGGGATTGTTTCTAGTAAAAAATTTCTATTATATTTTACATTCACGATGATGGCGTCCTTACAAGAATAAATGTACAGTTCGCATTCTTTTAGACCCGTAACAAATAAGGACACCTGTATTTGAGTATAATAGGGGTGTTTCTTTTTCAGTTGCCACTCATTGTCAATATAAACTAAATAATTTACATATGATAGAGTTCCATTAATAATGTTTTCATCTTTCCTTGAAAAAAGAAATTTTATTTCCAGAAGTTTAAATTCATCTTTGCTGTTGATGATTCCGTCAGGGCTGCAACATAACCAATGAAATGATGGATGAATGACCAGCCCTATTGTTTCCACCCGTTGATTCGTTTTAAAAAAAAAAAGCTCGATCTTGCTACAGGTTCCATGTTGAGTCCGTATCTTGTTGCATGTGAGCCATTAAATTTAGAATTTAGCTGAGTACACAGTCTTTCGAAATTCGATTTTCGTGTGATCACTTTGTGGCATTTTGAACTTGAAATCCTTACTTGTCGTAGATTATGATACAGCTGCATTTTGCTTTGATCGTTGGTTTCAATGGCATAATAGACAATTTCATCATAAGTCAGTTTAATTTTTGCATCGTAAAAAGCTTTTTCATTATCTTGAAGCAAGTATGATTTCCGTTTAAAAATAAGCTTGTTGTTATTTTGAATTAAGTCGTAAGGACAGTAGTTGCTATCGTTGATAGACCTGTTCTTTAGAAGTGTTTCGATAAGTGACTTCTTTCCTTCCAAGACAACAGAATTTATCACTGTTCGAAGAATTTCTTCGCATTCTGTAACTATCGAGCTACTCGAATTTGCTTGCGTGATGTGATAAAACGGACAATCAATACCCGGGAATATCTTCATAATAGTTTCTGGTGTCATTACTTCTACCCTTATTGTGGCGAAAACATTTTTCGGAAAGAGGTCTTCAAGTTTCTTCCCCTTAGCATACGTTTCCTTGACGTTTGGGATTCCCCATTGTTGAGCAACAGTAGTGACCGATTCATCTGGCTGATTGTTAATATATTCTTATGTAGCAGCAACTTGCTTACAGTTCCCAATTATTCCTCCTCTACATGAGCAGTGAGCTTTCGTTATTCCACGTTCTTGTGAAATCTTCGAATGAATAAAAATTACTATTAAAATCTTATATGAGGAGCTATCAGAAAGTAACGCCATTTATTTTTTTCAAAGAAATTACAAAACATACAGGTAAACAACTAAGTGCGGCTGAAACTACAAGTCTTTATCTATTTTTCCACACAGGCACCTTGACTATTTAGGTATTTATCCCAACGCTGCACCAGTTTCAGAAAACTCCGCTCATAGAACTCCGTTGGATGTGAATACAGTCAATGGTGCAAGACAGATTTGAGTTCCTCGTCAGTCTCGAATCTCTCACCTCCCAGAAATCTCTTCATGGGACCAAAGAGGTGGCAGTCCGAGTGCCAAGGGCATTAAATCCGGACTGTAGGTTGGGTGGTCCAGAACCTCCCAACCGAAACGGACCAGTTTTGATTAGACGACGTTGACCCTTTGCGGCGTGCGTTGTCATGAAGAAGTCGAGCATCGTTTCCTCTTTCTAGTCACTTATCCCGAATACTCGTAAAAGCAAAACTGGTGTGTTTCGGGTGGGAGGTTCTGGACCACCTAGCCTACAGTCCTGACTTAGCGCCCTCGGACTACCACTTCTTTGATTTCATGAAGTGATTTCTGGGTGGTCACATGTTTCAGAGTGACGAGGAACTCAAATCTGCCGTGCGCCATTGGCTGTATTCACAACCGACGGAGTTCTATGAGCGGGGTTTTCTGAAACTGGTGCAGCTTTGGGATAAATGCCTAAATCGTCAAGGTGTCAATGTGGAAAAGTAGATAAAGCCGTATTTCAGCTGCACTTAGTTGTTTACCTGTATTTTTTTAATTTTCTTTAAAAAAAAATAAATGGCATTATTTTTTGATATTGCCTAGTATCATTATTCAGGACAGCCGTGTGGGAGACGCTATATCGCCATGATGATTGCAGTAATAGCAACTTTTTTATCATTATAATTTCAAATAAATAAATAAAAAAACACAAAAAAGCTATCTGAGGCTCAAAATATTGATTAGAGGAACTAGAATTTATTTTGCATTTTGCAGGAAATAGAGGCAGTCGCAGTTTCTTCTGTTGACACATTTGCATCGACGGGCACAGGGTCACTCACCACTTGTTTACTTGAAACAGTGTACTGGAAAAATCGATACAGCACCGAGTGAAGGGGCTGCTTTCTCTGCTGCCTTTCCACTGTTTCTCAATAGTCTGCTAACTCTTCATTATTTCCATTTACTGCTCATTTTTAAAGCTTTTCAAGAAAATGTTACATTCTAACAACTATCAACTCTAAGAAAAGCACAAAGGACAGGAATTATATGTATTGTTAAAATTTCCGACGCCTGTTCACTGATTCTCAGAGGAGGAAGACCCTTCCAGTTGTATGCTGACGACCATTACGCGAAACTTTAAATTATGGTCAGGAAATTAGAAAGCCCGAAGTAATATTATATTTTATACTCGATTTATGCATGTAAGTCGTGCGTCCTCAAAATATTTTTGTTAATGAAATTTACAAAATGATCAGTCTTGAGATTTATTTACATGTCTTAATGAACATGTCTTACATACATAACTATTTGATTGGCTGAATCTGGTATATTTTCTCCAATTTTTGTATTTAATGCCATATCATTTTTAGAATTCTGTGTTGCTATCACTACTGTTGAAACAAACAGAGCAGTCTATTGTTGCACAAACTTTACCCTGCATTGTTCGTCAGGAAATATATATTTTTGGTCCATAATTTGAATTTAAATCCATGAATTATTATCGATAAATATTATTTTTTCGAAATTTCATGTAGACAGTAACCTTCTTCTTGCTTTGAAGATCAAATTTGCAAATTTCATCAAGATTGGAATTAAACTATAAATTTGTATAAGAAAGAAACATACATGGACCCATCTGTTCGCTATGCATCTCAAAATGGCTAGACCAATCTTGATGAAATTTTTCATGGTAATTCCGATGGACCCTGGAAAGGTTTTAGGTAGGTCATGCTGGAGATATCACGCTACATGGATAGCACACTCTACAATTCGTTACCCCGTCCCTAAAAGAGGTTAATATGGTTAATTATGTAGTGCCACGCCATGGAAAATTATGTAGTGTTACGTTTGTAGTGCCACACCAGCTAATGTGTTAAGTATACAATGCAACACCAGTTAATGTGTTAACAAATTTTCAATCCCCCTTTCCTCCCCTTAGGGGTTGGTTTTCCTTATTCTTATTTGTTTTAAACCACCCCTGTATTAGAGGAAACAAAACAAAAAAAAATTATTCAAATCGGTCAAGCTGTTTTTGAGTTTAAGCGAGACTAAGCGAGACTAACACCAATTCATTTTTATATATATAGAGATTGAATTCCTCTTTTCTTTTTAAGAAAAAAATTTACAACATTGTTTGCTGCGCATAGTTTTGGGTGTCTTACTTACTGCTTCATTTGAAAGAGGCATTAAGAAAGAATTCTTAAGCATTAGACATTCATTTGAAGCTTTAGCAAGCATTACATTTAAGAATTTTAATTTAAAAAATTAATTATGCCAGCTTTCCTTACTATCACGAAGGTTTGCATATCAGAAATTTTTTGAGTATATTAGCGGAGAAGATCACGAGAGGATCAGAGGTCTCTAATTAGTTAGAGAATTTTCTTTTTCGAATTATACGTATTAGCTCTCTCATCTTGCAAAGGAATGTAAACAAAACTTAGGGGGAAAAAAGCGAGAAAATCAATAAATTCTAAAGAGTTTTGACTTAAATTCGAGAATTCTTTTCATATCTCTTGCTTTGAAAAAAAAATTTGTCAATTTGAAAAGAAATTTTTTTGCAAATTTAGAAAGGAAAAAAACTAGGCAATTTTGTCTTAATGAAATTTTATTAAAAATTATGATTCAAAAAAATTCCGGACGATAAATCTTTGGCTCTTGTCAGATGCTATCTTTTAAAGATGAAAAGAGTTAAAGTTTGCGGAAGAGAAGTTCACCAAGTTCGTTTATGTAAAGAAACATTAAGCAGGCGACCCTTTTCAATAGACATATTGCCCGCTTGTTTCAAGATTATGCCCGACTACATACCCCATTGATGACCGTGCAAGAATCTATCAGTTTGTTTACCATAGTGTGCCCATCGTGCTTATTTTCGTGATCTCTTACCAATGAATTTTCTTCTTTTTTGCACTTTAGTAACTTTTTTGTCGAAGATAGGTTTTACCAATTCAAATAATCAAGCATTTCAACACGACAAACGCAGTTAGCCACATGGTGGACCACCTTTTGGTGCAATGATGCAGCCACATGTACACCCAGAGGATGGTTGTCGACAAGTTCTTTTATCATCATTTTAGGTGTATACGTTGCCGCTCGCCTTTAAACTACCTAGTTACTGATGAGGATTAGTGTCCAGTGGCTTGTGCATCCATATGTGCATATGTGGCGTTCCAGGAAAAGTTACATCAGTTCAATCGGGATTAAATTCGAACTCAGGGTAGGCCAAGGCTGTAGCTTGAAGTCAACATGAGTTAACATTATGTTACTAACTCTATCTTGAAAGAGTAGCATGGCATGCCTTGCTGGAAGAAGCAGTCTGCTGCTTTGCCAAAAAATTCTGCTATCACACTAGCATGGTGATTTTCCAACAATGGAATGGTACATTGAGGAATTAAGTCGCATGTCAACAACAAAACGTAATCTGCAACATTATCTCATCATCCGAGTCCTTCACTGTGGGTACGAGGCAGTCTTGACTTTAATTCTCCTTTGGTTTCCTCCAGACCTACATACGACCGTCAGATTGATATAAAATGAAGCGACTTTCGACACTTCACAAACTCTGCCCAAACTCTGCCTAATCATCACTAGACCAGTAGCGACGCTCCTTACGCCTTCGCAGACAACGAAGAACATTCGCCTTTGAGACATAAGCTTCCTCTTTCCGGCCTTTCCGAAGAAGTCACAGTGGACACATGGCGGGGTGCTAACTAACTGATGGACCATGGGTTACGATTGATTAATAAGCATTGGATTCCACTACAAAAGCAATAATGTTTCTAATTCCTTTCATCTAAAAGAAACTTTTAAATTTTATCCGCATTATTTTAAACTCCTGAGCCAAAGGTTCCTGGTTCGAATCCAGGCTGCGGAATTTTCTTTCCTATTTTTCATCAATAATTCGAACAGCTGAGGTAGGTGTACCATTAAAACCCTCACTGACCATCTAATGATTTATTCTTTAAATAACATATGTCCAGAAGGCGACTCAAGTTTGTTTGACAGTGTAGGGACATGTGTTGTTTCTCAAAAATAAAAACGTGTTTTAACGATTTTTAAAAGCTGATTATGTTTTTGTTGATCTACAATTACTTTTCTCCAACAAACGCATTTCCAATGTACCCTAATAAAAACTCAGTTTTGCTGAAAAATGGACATGTTTTGTTTCTCAAACAACTGATTCTTAATTATTAAAGTTCAGTGAGAATTAAATTGTAATATCAACACAGAAACTCAAGAATACCCTAAACCTCGACAGTGGCATCATTACCGTGACAGCTTCTGATTCTAATTTGTGCCTATCCCTATTTTCTTCAGACGGTTCTTTGAATTGTTTGTTTTCGTCCCTGGAACAAACCCTGAAAGTTTGCATAAAAAATTCAGAAAAACCCTTTATAACAATAATCATCACTCTGGAATATCACATTTTACAACGCTTTTACAACTCATTTTTGTTGGATGAAATCTTGTGATCAGTATTTCAACCCCTTCCATTAGTCCGATCTTGCTGAAATTTTGTACACATACGTAAAGTAGGTTACAATGCATGAATCTAAAAAAAACTTTTCAAAAAATACAAGGGGGGGGGGGAATTAATATGAAATAGACTTGGTTTATGTTTGTTTGCTTAAGAGATGGTGCCATATGAAAAAACTCGTGTAAAAACCTTCAAATCGTTGTTGAAAAAGTATTTTTTCATTCACTTGTTGCAACGTAAACTTCATACGGAGGTCTCGGAGACCGAAATGTTTTTGTTTATATTTGTGTAACTAAAAAAAACAAATATTTTATGATTTAAATAGAATATCTAATCATAAAAGAATTGATTTGAGAAAATAAATTATCTTTTTTCTTGTCATTTATACATATGTAAGAGTTAGAGGATAAAAGGTAATTAAACAATAAAAGCCAGAAACTGTGGACACCAGTATACAAATTAAAGGAACACTGAAAACACTAATCCACATGAGAATTTTTATTGGCTCAGATGTGCATTTCGGAAACTAAATTTCCTTCATCAGAGTCAATAAAAATTCTCATGTGGATTAGTGTTTTCAGTGTTGCTTTAATTTGTATAAAAGGTAATATTTTTTTACAACTGCAGATGTAAAATATTTTAAGCGAAAAAATAAACATGCAGTCGTTAACTTGAACAGCTAATAAATCTAATAACGTTTCTGTTAAACAAAAATATTGTTTCAGCTATATTACATTTGGTTTCCTCTACAAAGCCTGTCCTGAAAGTATCCGGATTGAGGCGACAAAAAAAAGAATACGGTACGAACTCACATAAATGTTTAGTCACCTTCAAAATAAGCACCGTCTGCAGCAATGCATTTAGCCCAGCGTTGCTGGCATTGGTCGAAAAGTACCGAATGCCTCCTTTGGGATGGCCAAGAGCTCCGCCGTCGCATTTTGTGTTGTCACGTCTACATCCTCAAATCTCCGTACTTTGAGTGTCGAAAATTTGATGTAATGTCGTTGCTCAATTTTTTCTGTCATTTTCACCACGCGACGATAAAATAAAAACGTTCTGCTTTGGCGTGTTACAACAATTGCACGCGGCACTCTTTAACAGCTGAAAATTTCATTACGTCATCAACAGAAAAGTGCAGCGAGTTCTACTTTTTTTTGTAGCCTCAATCCGGATACTTTTTGGACAGGCCTCGTATTTTGGTCTTTATATTTACAGCATAATGGTGCAATGTAATTGGAGAATATCCAAAGCATTTTATCTGCCTCTAATCATTTTGCAAAAGATGCATTGAAACTTTCATATTAAATTAACATTAACATTCAGTTTCTGATAGATGTCAAATGAATCGGAGACGATCGGAAAGACGCATGTGGAGCTCAGGAGATTGAGCAAAACAAAAACAAAGAGCCACGTGTGCTCTTTCCGGTCGTCTTACCCCGCCGAGATTTGTAATTGCGCCGGCTATTCATTGGTTATGCAAAATAATAGGCAGCCAAGAAAGAAGTACTGTAGTTCCAATTCTTCTTAAACTTCTATATAAGTGTACATGTAACTAGAAAGAGTTGAATCTATAAGTACGATTTTTGTGGCGGTCCATACAGTCTCCTAAAATGGTCTTAATCACCACCAACTGGAGAGCACGATTCTTTTTACTTTGAATAAATCGGAGTCCTTCCGATCACTTTTCTGAATTGTTATTTATATATCCATCGATGCTATTAAGACGTCACATACATCTTAGTTCAACTTTTCAACAGAACCTCGATTTTGTGAATGTCTAGTAAATTTTTAATTACCCCAGGAACTGTAATTGTCACTCTGCAATATATAGAGAGCATCGAATAAACTGAATATGCCCAAATGATCTTGATAATTCACAATGAATCGGTAATCTTTGTCTGGCTCAAACTGCAAATCGATTAAAGGAACCTGACATCTAGAATTCATGCAGTCAGATGGAATAGGTTGACTATAAAACCATGTTTAGGTATCTTTTTTTTTCAATTTACGCTGTTCACATAAAGTTAGATAGAAGTTTATAATTTGACGAATAACACTGCAATACTTCTTTTTCAGTTCAGCTTCCATTATTAGGACCGAAAAAATAAATGCCACTTAGAAATTCAGTCAATAGAATAGGCGCAAATAAATAAAGAGGACTTCTTTTTGCTATCAAGCTAAATATTTGTCACCAATTTAATGGAAGAAGTAAATAAAGAGTTGTTCTCAAAATACTTATCCCTTGTTCTTTTGTACCCGATGCAGCGATGTGCTGTCTCCAATATATCACAGTTCATCCGCCTTACAGAAGTTAACAGATTTTTGAGTCGTCTCTACCATCAGATCCACTTTCAATCAGTTTTCGAGTGTCACCAATTTTTAAGGTATTGTATCGCTTTAGACGACGATACTGCATTAACGATAGCAATTGGTTATTTTTTTCAAGAAGCTGAGCTTCTTTTACTTCTTGAAGTAAATTTGCGTACAGTTTGTTACTAATAAAAATACTGCGATCGGTGTTTGACTTCATCAACTTACTTAATTTTTCATAAAATATCGTCTTTTTAGAAGCCATTATAGCGTATAAACATTAACACTCTTAGAATTGAGAAACAAGAATGCACATGATTCTTCGTTTGTTTACATTACGCCTTTCATAAGTTTCAACATGTCTATCGCATCATGGCTTCATCATCTACCACCCAGAACGCGTTATGGTTGTGGTAACAACGCTTCGTGGACAAATATTTAAAGAACCACAAAACACATTTCGCTTTCTGGACTTTTTGATTTTTGCAAGTATTACGATACGAATTTTGCATTATGGATGAATCGAAGAAGCCACAACGCGTTGTGGTCGATTTTTTCGATCAATGAGCATTTTCGGTCTTTGAGCCTAACATATGTATTAAATAATATTCAAAACGAAATTATCAAATAAGTAAATTGACCTTATGACTAATTACGTAACTTTACTGTTACATATGCGTATGTGATTTGAAGCGAATTTTTGTAATTTCATTTGAAACGAAAGTCCTCTGTTGTCATTGATAACTTCTTTAAGAGCAAGAGAAAAGAATAGGTAGATAAATCATGATTATTCTTTGGAAAAAATTAGTTAAGATTGTTAAAATTCTCCATAACGCTTTAGCGATATATGTTCTACACTTTTATTAGCTTTCATCACGAGTTGGCAGGGACTTGGGATTAATCTGATCGATTCTATTTGCGCTTTAGTATATTGAGATTAATTGTCGCCGACTACTAATTGACTTTGGAGAAATGGAAATCCCATCGATTCATCTATCTACAAATTTCGATCCTAATTGGTTTCCTAGAAGCTGCAATACAAAGAGCCGTAGAATAAACAACGATTAATGTTCCCGTAGTTGGGCTGCTCACGTTAATGCATGGAATTCCGCAATGATAATTTCCATAATGAAACTATTAAATCTTCTACCGTCTATGGAATCATTGAAGACAAAGGGTAAATAATTGAATTTTATCGAACGGCAGATCGTTTCTTCATTAAAACCAGGACTGATAAAACGTTTCCAAGAACCATTCATTAGAAAAACGTTTATTGGGCTGTTCATAAATTCCATGAGGATGATGACATAAAAGGCAATTAATGGCATAAATTCGTAAACATCTATAAAGATTAATATATAGGCAAAATATTTGTTTAAAGCATAGAGCAAGTTTATCTTTTCCAATAATCATGACGCTTAAAGTTATTACGTTAAGTCCTTTTTCTGTTTGTCATTACATTACGTTTTACAAAAATAAATTGAAATGGTGGAATGGTACATTTGCATAGGCTATGGAAAGGGAAAAAAATATTTTCTGTTTGGGTGGGGGTGGGGAGGGTGTGAGTTCTTAAATTGCTTGCTAATCTACTAGTCACTTACTCGCATGCGCCGTAGTGACAATTCTATTGATAATTCAGTTTTAAATTGATTTTGAGTCAGTCAAAACGACAACTTTTTTACTTAAAATGAAGTTTTTTTTTCTTAGAATATCTATAATGCGTGACTTTGTACGTTTATCGGCCTTGGGTTTTCGTTGAAGAGAAATTAATTTCTTTCTATTACAATGTCGAGTTCGTCGTTGACGACAATGCTGTTAGCCTATAAAGTATATGAAAATTTACTGTATATCGGATATTCGTATGATACTACATTGTAGTCATACGGATATACAGTATAAGTCACATCGTTCGAAACAAAAGAGTCATATGTTGCCATGTTCCATTCATTTTCTACTATCTGTCGAAATGCGCCTGCGAGCACCTTCAAAAATCGTCTTCCGTGTTCAAGAATTGGAGAGTCGCACTGGGCGATCGCGAAGGCGCGCTTCCAAAATTTCTGAGTATCGTGTGGCAAGCCTACAGGCCAGCAGTCAGCACAATTATTTCCATTCAATGAATCAATGCAGTAATCAAGCATTAGTTTGAATGATTTAGATACCTGATTAAACAATTCAGTTTTGAAAATTAGTGTCTCCAATAGTGCCTTTAATACGATTGTCATTTTGGCTAAATTGAAAGAACTAATTAAAGCCTTTTACCATCATTCCCATCCTGCCAACTTTATCACAGCTTGGATTGTTAGCAGTCCACGATCAAAACTACAAAACCAACTCTTGATTCAACCTCCGTCCATCATTTCTTCCATTAAAGAAAGATATTTTCCGTTCAATTGTATAAAGGATTGGAATGCCATTCCCCTAGAATATCGTCAAAAAATTTGGAAATGTGACAGAAAACCCTGTAATGATCACATACGACATGCTCACGTTATCTTAACAAACTATTTTCTTGATCGACAAACCTCATAGTTTGGGGGTTTAACTCTGTCCACTTGGACGCAAAATACATAATAATTTAAAACACAAGCACGGAGTTGAAACTGAATTAAAGGCTTCAGTATTATGAAATCTTTATAGAACCAGGGTTGAATTCACTAATATCAGAGCAATGTAGCAAACAAAACACGAATAAAGATGTATAAAATAGAAAATGATCAAAATATTTGAAAGGCAATTTTCATTGACTAGATATCATTTAAAAGAGATTTCTGCAGTATACTATTGACAAGTGTGCATTCCTGTTTATAGTCCACAAGCCATTATGAGCATAGTTTATTATGAAACATCTGGTTCGAATAACGTCTGTAATAAGTTCTTACCTCTTATCTCCCAACTCCCTTTTTCACTAAAATTTTTTAAATTAAAATTCCAAATATAAGGTAGGATACCCTTTAAAGATTACCTCTAAAATACCATATTATTATAAGAATGTTCCAACTTGAAAATGAAGGAAAATCTTATAAACGTAGAGAAGAAGGATATAACATACGGTTTCTTTTATTATTGGCTTCGTTTGATCCTTTTTGTTGGGTTCTTTTGATTCTTTTCCTTAGACTCATCATATTAATGAGAATGATTCTACGCATGTGCCACCCAAATAACTGTAAATTTGTAGATGGTATAAATATATAGTCCATCCAGGTTGCATATTCGCTATTTATAGGTTTACTAGCACAGGCACACGGCGGTAAACAGAGTAACCTCAAGAAGTTAAATAACTCAAGTCGTTTTCAGTAATTCAACATTCTCTAAGACAGCAGTGACCCACGACCATCCCAATGGTTTGACGACCTCTAAAAAACCACACTTCTTTCTTATAGCGGCGGGGCTAAGCCTAACTCTTAATAGGCTTAAGAGTCCATTTCGCAAAAAATCATCTCTGAAAGCCCAGAATTGGTTTGTAGGCCATTTAGAAAGGGCGAGATTTTCTTTAAACTATAGATTATCCCTCGTTATTCAATAAAATATAGTTGTAGAAATTTTGATGGCTCATCTGGGATAAAACCTGTCCTTATACCCATGGTGGGATAAAAGCGCATTTGTTTTTTGTGTGTTCTGTGCATCTGACGTCACCTGGCACCCAACAGCCTGGTAAAAAATTAATATTTCTTAAAATACTTAACCAATTTTCATAAAAAATACGTCAAGGCACAATTTAAGGACCTTATAAGAGTGTATTAATTTCAAATACTTGCTATTTGCCGTTTCGGAGGAGTTACCAGCACAAAATTGATCATAAACACAAGAAAGATGAAGCGGGAATAAACGGAATTTATTCATCTGTTTTTGCATAAACAGAATTTTTTTTTTTGCAAAATTTCAACATAAATCATGAATCATGAATTTTTAAATCGAATTGAGATGGACGAAAACGTAAGTTGGATGTTGTTGGTTGCCAGGTGATATCACGCATTTATAATGAGATTCGCAATATCCCACCTTTCTTCTTCCATCATGCTTGCACCTTGAATGTCGATGGAACTCCTGCAGCTCTGCCTCTCTTATTCTGTAGTCGGGCCTCAGAATGTTGTACAGTCTCTGAAACTCTATAAGTAGTACTCTCTCCCCTAGCGTCGCAAGTCTTCTATTTCTGTCCTTGGTAGTTTCTCGAGGGAGAGACACGTGTATCTTCTTTGCCTCCTTGAGAGAGAATGTCCTACAATCGTCTTCTATAGTGATTAGCTGCTCATTGTTAATAATTCTTGGAAACAAATGTATTGCCAGGCAACAAAACGCTCTATCATTGCATCATCATGAAAGTATTATTGCATCATCACCACATCGGTTTCTATGCTAACAAGTATCACGCAAAAGATTGACCGGGTACCGTCAGCTACAGACCCATAAGCTTGCTACCTGTGCTATCAAAAGTCTTTGAACGCATCATTCTGAACAGGTTTAACGAATTCTGTGTAGCAAACAATCTCGTTCGTGATGAGCAATTTGGCTTTCGCCCAGGTCACTCCTGCCACCTTCAGATCTGGAGGCTTGTTGCAGATCTAAACACTCCTCTTAACTGTGCTAAGTATGGTGGTCTTGTGTTTTTGGATGTCCGTAAAGCTTTTGATCAGGTTTGTCACAACGGCCTCATATAAAGATTACTTGTGGTTTTTCGGACGAACTGATTACCTTGATTAGTTCCTTTCTGTCAAACAGAACATTTCATGTCAAGGTTGGCTGCTCCATGTCTAATCCTTGTGATGTCAATGCTGGTGTTCCCCAGGGTTCTGTCCTGGGCCCTGCACTGTTCAACTTTTTCATCCATGACTTCCCAACTTTTACTAATTGCAAGCTATATCTGTTCGCTGACGACGCGGCCATCATGACTACTGACCGCAATCCCGCTCACGCCATATCACGGTTACAAAAGGCCTTACATTCTGTGCGAGAAATGGTTTGCAAAGTGGAGACTCGACCTAAACGTTGACAAGTGCAAGGCGATGTTCATTACGAAGAAACATCGAAAACCCCCGAGTCCTCTCTTCCTTTCTGGTAAAGAGCTCGAGTGGGTAAAAATTTATAAATATCTCGGTGTGGTGGTAGATGCCAGGCTAAATTGGGGTGACGACGTCTCCTATTCGATAAATAAAGCTAAGAAGGCAAAGTTCAGTCTAGTTGCTCTTCTGGGGCGAAACAGCGCCCTTGGAATGGATAGCAAAGTTTTGTTTTATAAGATGGTTATAAGAGTCATTCTTCTTAATGGTATGCCTGCCTGGGCTACAATATGCAAATCCAGATGGAAGGATCTCCAAACTTTCCAAAACGTTACCCTAAGGACTATCGCCCAACTTGACAGGAGCGTCGCAACAAATATTTCTATTGCTGAAGATTTCTATATACCTCCAATTGGTAACTATGTCCAAGAGTCGCTGAAGGAGTTGCTTCCGAAGATTAAGGACCATCCCAATCCTCTGATTGGAGATATTCTGGAGCATCCACTCACGTTTATAAGTTTCCTCAGGCATCGCAGGCCTCGACACGTCCTGGACATCAATTTCGACGACATCCAAAAGGCCATCTTTCCCGAATACTGGATCTCATAGCTCCTCGTGCCCCTCGTCAATCAACAATCAACTCTATCGTCCTTATAGGAAACGACCCCATCTTATCCTCTGGATGACTCAACTAGGCTTCATCTGGCTTCTTGTCTAGTTCAGTGTATTTCCCCTGGTTACTTCCTGGATGAGTATGGCAGTGAAAGCGTTGCTTTCGGACCGCTCGCTTCGTTTTCCCTGCGCTGTGGATTGTCGATTGTCGATTGAATTTAGCATTGCGATCATCGAGGATGATCAGGACGGACTAGCTCTTCTACTCTCATTTCAGGTATCATCTCATTGCTTTCATTTCACGGTGCGCCTTTTTCAGGGCGATAGTCACCTTCTGCTACGTCTTATGTGCTGGTCCCTGGCGTTGGAATTAATATTCCCGTAAACCAGTACATCAAGACGCTCATTATCCTTCTGAGTCCCTGGCGTTGGGATTAATTTCCTCGCAAACGTGACTAAGGATATTTCTCATATCATTCACAAGTGGGTCCTTGGCGTAGAATTAATTTTCTCGCAAACCTGACTTTTTTCTTTACAGCTAGGTACGTCCTTTTAAGGACGACTATTTCTTTTAAACATCTAACCAGGTTACCAACAGCGGCTTCAGTATGCCAAATGAAGGAGAGTTCTCCCACGTAGTTCGTATACAATGACGTCATCACCACAGACAAGCGTTTTGCTGCATTTGATGCCATCATCAGTGAAAAGCAGGCAGCACTAAAGAATGATTTATGCCAACAATTTATGACAGAAATGGATAAGACATTTCAAGAACAAAGGTTAGTTTTACTTAAAGAATTCGATTTAATGATAAAGAATGCTCTTGCAATCAAGTCCGTGGCTGCCAGTCCCAATATCGAACCGATTCCTGATATGGAGGAGGATGATTACATGGACGCCTCCTTACCACCGGTACTATGTAGGAGCAAGGACGGCCCCAGTCGCAAAAGGAAAACAGAGGATGACCCTACTACTAATGACAACCCCTGGATTGACGTGATATATAAGAAATCCAGGAAAGAGACGAGATTAGATAATGTGGAAAAGATCACCAAAGTCAATGAAGAAGTTTTTGCTCCCGACAGAGGAAAACGCAGCAGAAATGGGAAAAAGGACTCTGGCAAAAATATCAGCCAAAAGGAAAGTAAAATTTCATATGTCCCACCAATTATCATACGCACTCATGGTAAGCCTGTTAAAGGAATTTTGGAAGAGATTAAGAAGCATGTACCACTGGAAAAAAATCATAATGCATACAGGCAGAGCAGAGACAGTAAAAGTGAAATGCCTAGACGAAGTTATTTATAAGAAACTCGTCGCGGGTATCAAAGCTGATGATATTTTGAAAACTCAGCACCATCAACTGAAGTCCGAGAAGGTGTTGAAGTTCGTTATTCGAAATGTTGATGTTATATAGATCTAGAAGACCTTCAAGAAGACCTAAAAAGAGCTAACTACTTCCCGGAAAAGGTAATTAGACTTAGGAAATCCAAAGGTTCAATAGATTTGCCTATGGCTTTGGTTCTGCTCCCCAATAGCGAAGATAACCAGTCATTGAAGAGTGTCACTAGCATTCTAGTAGAAGTCTTCCGAGGGAACAAGAAGCCACTACAATGCTATAACTGCCCGCGCTTCGGACACGTATCCATGAGCTGCACGGAAGACCCTCGTTTCAACAAATGCGCAGAGGCACACCAATCAAGAGACTGCTCCAAGATTAAAGGATAAGACCCCCCGAAATGCATAAGATATGGAGGACAGTGCACTTCAAGCTACACAAAATGTCCAAAATATCCCCAAGTTAAAAGGATGCATAGTTCCAAGGTGACCGCGGGCAGCTGCAGTGTCTAAGCAGGAGGAAAAAGGTCTCCACATTAACGCCTACAAGGTATGTATAAACAAATTGGACGAATATGTCATTTGTTTACAAATCTAGGCATACGTTATCCACAATCGAGTGGGCTCCTTACGACCAACTAATTTCATCATGGCTACACAACATTATACTGAGATCAACAAAGATGAACTTCGGTGCGTGATATGGAACGCTAGTGGTGTTCCCCGAAAGCGTATAGAGTTTCACAACTTTCTGTTGAAGCAGAAAATCGACGTTGCTTTCCTCTGTGAACACCTCAAGCCGAGATTTCAAGCTATCTGGTTATTGTGTGTACCGTAATGATCATATGACTCCAAACACTACAAGATGTGCCTCTGGTGGTGCTGCGATCATCATCAAGAATGGAATTAAACATCAAGAATTGATCTCCAAATCTTACGCAGGTCCATCATCATCAATGACGTCTCCCTTGGTGAAGTGAAATACGTGGCGCTCTACAATTCACCTAAACATACTCTCGACGTTAGCGATCTCGATGAACTCTTCGATGGTGGCATTCCAGTTATACTGGCTGGTGACCTTAATGCCAAACATCCCAGTTGGAACTCCAGAACACGGAATTGCAATGGCATGATTCTATACTGTTATATACAAAGTAAGGATCACTTCATTGCTGCAGGCCCAGTGGACGACACTTACAACTGTGACCATTCCCCTATAAGTGACGTATTGGATATTTCACTGATGAAGGGTTTCTTCAAGTCATACAATATCTTCACGATTGATGACCTTTCTTCTGACCACAAGCCTGTGGCGTTAAACTTCAACATCAATTTCAGAGAAGAAGTCAAGCATCAGCTAGATTGGAAGCTCTTCAAAGAAATCCTCAAGGACCAAGAATGCCAACTCGATAGATCAAACTGTCCGGATGACATCGATCATCGTGTTGAAGACATCACCAGGCGAATAAATAGTGCCACTGAAGCTAGTGCTATCCATTGGAAAATAAATCTTCTCATCGAATTGTTCTTACCCCAGGAATCCAACGCTTGATTGCAGAAAGAAACAAGACCCGTAGGCTTTGGCTAAAAACAAAATATAACAAGTTAGTACGAAGAGTCCGGGAAGAAATAAGTGAGTTACGCGACGCTAGGTGGAATGACAAGGTGAAAAGCTTGTCGGTTCGCGACAATTCCATTTGGAGCATGGTTAGAGCTCTGCAGAAGAAGAAGAATGATACGCTTTCTCCTCTTCGCACCCCTCAAGGTAATTATGTCCAAACTAATCAGAATAAGGCACAAATAATTGCAGATTCCCTAAAGATGCAGCTTGTTACTTCTGATAAAAATAATCCCGAGAGTCAACTCGTGTCCCGGCGTGTGGAAGATGGTCTTATCAAACTTGATGAAATCCTGCGACTTACATCGAAGATTAACATCGAGACTGGCGAGATAGCTGCCATCATCAGGAATCTCAAATTGATGAAGGCTCCAGGAAGAGACAAGGTAAGTAATAACGCTCTAAGGAATCTGCCGAACAACATTATTAATGACATCTCGAATATCATAAGCGATTGCTGGAAGTTTTCCTAATTCCCGACTCCTTGGAAGCAATCTATTGTGTTAAGTATCCCCAAGCAGGGGCAAAATCCTGCAATTCCTGCGAGCTACCGACCTATCAGTCTTCTCCCGCCGATGTCCAAAGTTTTGGAGAAAACTATCCTCACCAGGTTCAAGGACCACTGTCTCACCAATGATCTACTTCGGAAAGAGCAGTTCGGCTTTCGTTGATGCCCATTCGTGTCAGATGCAGATATGGAAGCTTTTTGAAGATCTGAGCACCCCACTGAACCTTTCAAGGTACTGTGGCGTGGTCTTTCTTGATGTCAGTAAGGCTTTCGATCAAGTGTGGCAAGAAGGGCTAATCTACAAGTTGATTAGAGACGAGTTTCCTCCTGATGTGATTTTGACGGTGAACTCCTTTCTTAGCGACAGCTTCTATCAAGCTAAATTTGGCGTTAAACTTCTCCACTCCCCGCAAGGTAAAGGCAGGTGTCCCACAAGGCTCTGTCCTTGGGCCCGTTTTATTTAATTATTTTATACCTGACTTCCCAAAACCAGAAAAGTGTAATTTATATTTCTATGCTGATGATACTGCCATCATGGCTTGGGCGCACCAGCCATCTCACGTTATTACTCGTCTACAGAACGCTTGAAGAAATTTGAAGACTGGTTTAATTGCTGGAAACTGAACCTTAACGTCGGAAAATGCAAAGTTGTGTACTTCAACAAAAGGCTTAAGCGTCCCCCGGATTCTCTTGTCTTATTCAATAATGAACTCGAATGGGTCGACAATTACAGGTACCTTGGCATTGTAATCGACTCAAAACTCTCCTGGAACTGTCACGTGACTTACGTTCTGAACAAAGCAAAGAAGGCTAAGTACAGCCTCATAGCTCTCCTGGGTCGAAACAGTGCCCTCAGCATCGACAATAAGCTGCTACTATACAAGACGATGATTCGGACCATCCTCCTCTATGGCATACCTGCGTAGGCAACCATATGTAAAAGCAGATGGAGTGAACTCCAGTCGTTCCAGAATGTTACCCTGAGGACCATTGCCCAGGATGGAGATAGACCGTAAAAATCATTACATCCACTCGGATCTGAACATGACTTATCTTGGTAAGTGTGTCCAAGATCTCCTGATGAACATGGTGCAGACGACAAAGAGCCATGACGATGATCCGGTGGCTGGAATACTAAACAACCTGATGGTAAACAAATGGCATACAAAGTATAGAAAACCCTTGGCATATTTTTGATGTCAACTTCGAAGACATTGGCAACGTTTCCTTCCCGGATTATTGGAAGATGTGATACCACCCACCCCCGCCCCCTCTCCCAATCTTCTGACAATCGTCAATCTTATTATTTTTTCATAATGTGGAAGACCTCTTTGGGTTAGTCAGGCTCCTTGCCTATTTCAGTGTATTTCATGTGGAATTTATTCTGGTAGGGTGAACCTCTTGAAAGCACTGCTTTCGTCCCACCCGAAGAAATATACACTTCACTGTTCGATTGTCGATTTACCATTGCTTATAAACATTCCCCGATAAGTGGAAGGAGTCCGTTATCGTTACCATACCCAAACTTGGTCTAAACCCTGCTCTCGCCGTCAGCTACAAGCCCATAAGCTTACTACCTATGTTATCAAAAGTCTATGTTATTTAATTACAATTTCCACTGCGACACTCTAATATAAGAAAATTATCCATGACACACCGTAAGCTTCTGCCATTTCCCCATGAATTTCAGCGGGTTTCTTACCTTTCGCGAAAAGAAATCGTACAATAGCTCGCTGTTCTTCCTCTGTAGACAATGTGGGAAATATAAAGCAGAATTCATAAGTAAAATGCTTAACGACAAGACTTTGTAATATGTCGCTTATTTCACTTTCAGAATATACGCCGCTAAATCTACCGTGTGTCTCAAACGTCGGATGGCATATGAAAAGTTTATGAATGTTGGCTTTATAATAGCGGCGACCATTTGCAAAAGAGTGGTAGCACGTAGTGCGCATGCGCAGAAACAATTCTTGTTATGCAATATCTGTGAATGTACTCAGCCTTCTTTTTGGCTATGTTAATTTTTACATACCGAATACATTTCCTCCGTTAAAAAATAAGTGGCGTTACTTTCTGATATCCCCTCGTGGTTTTTGTTTTTATGACAAAATGCAAAATAATGCAAATGAGCAGGGTATGTTCAGTGCCGCTTTCACGCAATGCATTAGGGGATTGCTAGTATCAATCGAGCTTTACTAGGTAGTTCAAACGTGTGCGTTATGGCGCTGTAACAAATACAAGACAAAATTCATCCTAAATTATCAACTTTCTAGTAACAGCAAACGAACGCGTGAAGCCGCTTTGTTTACCACTGCGATTGCCTCGGCGATTACTATAAATTCCGAAATGCATCGTGCTCGCAATCACAGTTTTGAATAAGGTCTATTAGAACAAGAAAGTTAATCTTCCCGAGGAAGGTATAGGAAAGTAGCGGAAGCCCTGAGATCATCTACTTTTACCTTTTTATCTCACTTTTTAAAACCCCCCTCCCCAAAAATTTTAAATAGAAAAGTGGATTTTCTCGAACGTAGTATTTAGAAAGTGTAAAAGAGCTCCAAGTTCTTTTCGTTTCCCATCATTTCTGATCGAATGATATATGACATGCCATATGGCATTCTAAAGACCAAGTAACTGCCACCCCCACAATTCCGACCCCATTGGAACATTTTGGCCCAAACTTCATAGTAATTTTGATCTTGCTTAGATGAATCTGCATAAATTTCACTCCTTTATATGCATAAATACGCGTAGACCTTTTGGTCCCTTCTAATTTCCGCCCCCGAAACTCTGGCCCCAGTGGGCCAATCAAAACCAAACCAAATAGCGAAGGTGCACATGCCCATAGTAAGCTATATTCTGAATTTCAACCTTCTACCTCAAAAAATGCAGAAATTATGAAGGGGACGGACGGACGGACAGACAGACGGACATTGTAAAAACAATAAGTAGCTCCATTTTTCCGCTACTTAATAACTTAGTGCAATACTTTAGCTTAAGGTTTGGTTTACGAAAGCTAAACTTAAAAATGGCTGAGTACCGTAAGGAGGAAAAGGCGGATATGATTCTCCTTTTTGGGAAGTGAGGATGAAATTACAATGCAACTTCTATAGCTTATGCAGAGCATTATCCAGAGAGACTCTATCTTTCACCTCAGTACTTTACAGCATATAGCAACGATTCCTTGAAACAGGAACTCTTGAAAACCGACCAAGAACACGAAGACAACTAACGACAACAGTTGAACTTACACGTACTGTTGTTCTGGCATCAATAGCCAAGAATTCTCACTGCAGTTCTCACTCAGTGAGGTTGCAGGCTCCAATCAAAGAAGCGTTCTACGAATACTACATGAGCATTATTTACATCCATATCATGTCCATCGTCACCAAGCATGAATGGTTGCTGAATCATCAGGATGACAACAAGAGATTCTTTTCTCATATTTTATGAACAGATAGGTACACTTTTCTAGAGATGGTGTTGTAAACCTTCATAACTCGAATTATTGGTCAAATGTGAACCCCGGATGGCTTCGCGAAAATGCTCATCAGCGTCAATGGAGGATCAATGTGTGGTGGGAATATACCATGTTCACATTATTGGTCCATTTTGGTCATAAATGATGGAACACTAACATCTCAACGTTTCAGAGAACTGATTTTGGAAGAAACCATAACACCCATAGTGGATGAGATGTTACTTATGGAGAGACACCAAATGTAGTTTCAGATGGATGGAGCTCCACCGTATTATGCTCGACGTGTACGGAATTGGATGAACGAAGTGTTCCCCAACAGGTGGATAGGGCGAGATTGGCCAGATGCTTGCCTCCCAGATTGCAAGACTTGACCACTTATATTTTTTTCTTTGGGGATACATTACATAGCGGGTTTACGAAAGACCTACAACAACGCCTGAACATCTCAAGAACCGTATCAATGTAGCATGTGAAAGTATCACTACTGAGACCGTACAGAACGTCATGAAGTTTGTAGGCCATCATGCACAAATTTGTATCTCTTGCAATGGTCAGCATATTAAGCATTATGTAAAATAAATGTGCATAATGCAGTTATTGACTAGGTCTAATAAAAATAATGTTCTTGTGAGGTCCTGTGTTCTACAGTCAGTTTGATGTGATTTTTTTCAATAATGATTCAACCACAGCCTGGCTATCATTCATGCCTCTTTCACCTGTCAATTTAGTGGTTTGGTCCGCAACAACGATGGGGATTTCTGCATATGACATGAAGTAATTAACAACTTCAAGCAATTTTTTCTTTAATTTTACCCCAATAAAGCAATGATTTTAATATTCGATTTAAAGTAAGTGAAGGGTGCTCTACAACTTTGCTATTGACACAATGCCTGTATTTGTCATAGTTTAGGAGATAAGTTTCCAAAATTCATGAACTCTTTCTTGCATAAACTTGAAAATACCGCTACCATGTAGTTCCTATAGTGTTTAGTATTAATATTAGGTGTTAGAGAACCTGAGTTATTAACCTGTTGATCTTGGTGGTAGCATTTTATTTCTGTTCATATCTCAGTTATCGTTCAAATTCGGACCCATGTTCATATTAACTTTTTTGCTTAGAATCACCCATACTAACTCCCCTAAAAGTTTGTACGATGAATTTTGAATCACCCTGTATATTTAAGTTTCGACAGTTCGTTGGAGAAAACTACTGCATCTCTAAACTTCATTTTGATCTTAAATGAAAGATCTTAGTCTGCAGATTTGTCAAAATAGTTTTGTGTCCATAATTACTATTAATTAGAGGTAATTTACCATTCAAAATTGCTTACACTGGCAAATCAAATAATCCTCTCCACAATGACGTCACAATCAACAACTGTGCTAGCATTGATGATCAAATTAACAACAATGACATAAACAATTAACAATCATAAACAATAAACAAGAATACAGGCAAATAGATTTTTAATTAAAGAGATGGAGATGGTGTATTTATCGTCAAATTTTGACGGCATCCATCTAGTTTTTATTTAAAATCTTTACTACAAGAGATATTATTGAATATATTAAAATAGTGATATCATATAGCGTAATTATACTTCGCTGTCTTACTTAGCTCAATTAATTAATTAATTAATTCAAAAACATATGACGTGCAAAGTCATATAATGGCGTAACGTTTTGTTTAAGTGTATTGGAGTAAACTTTTTGTCATTACAATAAATATATTTTATTACTCACAATTTAATTTAAAATTTGTTATTTTGAAACAATGTTCATTTAGGCCTTTTAATGCTGTTCGAAGTCTTCATCAAATGTATAATCTATCTGCTTTCGAAATGCTTAATATATTTCAATAGATTCCTTCCTTTCAACAGAAAAATGTTCTGACCCAAAAAAAGCGTTACGAGTGATACACTAATTTTTAATTGTATATCATACAAAATGCACACGGTTTGTGATTTTTGATACTTCGAAAAGCTTGCACGTGCCGTATTTGTGGCGCCACATTCATTGTGAACACAGACGCGAGTAAAGAGGTGCACCTTAAGCAAAGACGCTGTGTTTACTTCATATATCGATATCTGTGGTAATATCTGATACTTCTGTTACCATAAGCCATTATTCAGTATTGCCGATGTACATGATTCAGTAGGTAAATAAATAAAAGGTTTTTGTACTTTATAAAATATTAATTTATTTGTTGCACCTAACAACATTATCATGATTCAATGCTTCGGACTGCAGATTCGAAATTAAATCACTTTATTAGGATTAAACGTTCGCCATTTATTTTAAGACCTCTATTTTCCAATCTTGGCTTTTACAGAAATCATCTACGGTAGCTTTCAATAGTGTTCATGATGGTGTATTTCATTGTGTAAGCTCTTTTCTCAATTTTTAATCTGGTTTTTCTTCTGTTAAATGGATGGTCGCCGTCGCTTTGCTATAAACCCTCTTAAGCATATTTGAGTGAACTTTCTATTTTATTTGCCTGTAACGCTTTCATCCCAGCTGAAATGGACATCGAGTCAAAAGCCTTTTCGTAATAAATGAAGACAAGGAAGAGTGGCAATTCATATTAACTGCCCCGATCAATGAGCTCTCGTCGGACTTGAATATGGGCAGCCCTTCTAAATCCACTTTTGAATTCTGTCCGTTCTTTCAATTGGGTTTGGTCTAGCAGTGTTTGTAGTTCGTTTGAAAGTACTTTCGTCAAAATCTTGCAAATGGTAGGCAGAGAGGAAGCCTAAAGGTCTGTGTTCGATCGTGTGTTCCAGGAGGAAAGGTCAATATTTCGTGTGGTTATACATAATTTCGAACTGTAACTGCACTTAAAATATATTTAATTCTCCGCTTATTTCATCCTAAATTAATTGATAAATTCGTCAATTTATCAACATCGTCATTTCTAGGAGTCCAAATTGTCCATTCATACATTTGCGGCAAGATCTCATTTATAAAAGTATCCATTTCAGATAAGTACGGCAAAGATATGATGCACGTTAAAAATTCTGTCAGTATTGTTTTCAGTATTGTCACCAATTCAAAGTAAATAATTAAAGCCTGATTACTGCAAAAAGTATTGCCATTCTAATGTCATTGAACTGAGAAATTTAATGCTTAAGAACTGACGGGAAGGAAATTTACGGGAACAGAAAAACCGAAAAGCAATATCGCCGGAAATGTGGAGAAATTCACTAAGCGGAACTTAAAAGTGTCCGTCACTAAGGACTGCTATTTGCCGGAAGTTCGTTCCTTCTTAATTATTTACAGAGCCTCTCGAAAATAAGATAAAGTGTTTAAGCAGAAACTTTCTTTTTGTATGTTAAATTAAACCTTTATTCACGTTATTAACTCGAAGCGATAAATAACGTCCCCTCTTTTTTAAATTCCCGAAAAACTTAAAGAATAATTTTGAAAATGACCCTAAAACGAGCTCTTAATCGTTTAACGATATTTTAAACATTGCGTTTAAAATTTTGAGATAGTTTTTTTGATAAATTTTTATGTGATTATCTTTGTTCTATCAGTTAATAAAAGAGCTTAATAATATTGCGCATCAAGTAATAAATTAGAGATTTCATTATCCAACTAAAATTGAGTTGTTTGTTTCACATAGATGGAAATTAATTTAACGAATTGAAAAACAACAAACTCAAGTTACTAGATGGTGTTTTTCCAAATTAGTCGGCGGTTTTCCTTTGAAGTATCTGATTGCACGGAATTCTCATGTGAATTTTATGTTTACATTTTTGCCAACAAACATTGTTAATTTCTCTTTTGTTTTCCTTCCTTCTGTTTTTCAAAGTCATTTTAGCAGAAATCGGAGATGGATTGTCATATTTTCGTCTCTTATGTATTCATTAATCGAAAAAAGAAGGAAAAGATATCAAAACCAAAAAAATAAACCAGGATAGCAGAAAGAATATTCTCATTTAGATTTACAAATGTAATAGTAATAATTGAGTATAACTGATATTTGGCTGTTTTCTTCACGCCCGTATTTGTGTGTTTCTCTGATTATAAAAATGGTGGATTTACGGAGAAAAAAATACCTGTTATATTGTTATATTAATACAATAGCTGATATGCCCGGCGTTGCTCGGTCGTTTGTTTGATGAAATTTTGTAATATCTAAATTTGAATATGAATAAGAACACATGAAAAATTCTTTAAAATGCAGTAAATATTCACTTTGGACAAACGGAAAAATTTATTTAAAATGCTTGCACGGAAATTTTATGTCCGACTGGGTTTGCCCAGGAAAAATCGACATTGCATTCTTAATATTTTAGAATATCAAAGAAACCCTAATATGTGTATTGAATTATTTCTGTGTATATTAAAAAATATTTCATAGATGGATTGAGAGAGTTGAGGAACTCTGTTTACAGCCTCATCAACACCCGTCATCAACATGTAACTGTTTCATTAGAGTTGTATTCAGTGTGAGAGCGTGGAATCACGTCCTGAATATGGTTGTTCATTTTGACAGTATCAATTTTAGCAGCAAGAATTGCCCTTTATAATTTTCTAATAAGTTTAGATAAACCTTATCTATAACGTCTGTAAAGGAAGTTACTACATTATAAAATACATGTGTAAAATAATTTTTCTCCAGTTATTAGCTCATAAGATTTTATCCGCGTGCAGTTTGCGCGATAATTAATTTCAAATTCAATTCATATTGCTGCAAAGCTCGCACATTTAAAATTCAATTCATATTGTTGTAAATCTCGCACATTCAAATTGTTTCGTGTGACGAACTCAAACGTTCTCCTTTATTTTTAGTTTGATAAAAACAAATAATCAGGTGAAAAGAACAACAATGATCAGTTGACTTTTCGGTTCCGGCGTGTGCTTCTCTCTCGGTGGTTACGTTCAAGCCAACGCCTCCTAAAAAGAAAGCACGGTCTATAGATATTCAAGGTCATCGAGCTCCATTGCCAAAATGAAGCTAAAGTTTCTAGCTCCCGATAGGGCGAGAACTCTATTGAAAAGTGGCGCTGCATGTACAATCGGCCCAACAAGGTCGCTCTAATAGAGGTCATGACAAGGCCGCCATTTTGCTTCGATCTAGAGAAATCTAACTTAAGAAATTTGCTTCGAACTCAAGAAATTTGCTATTTAAAAATATAAATTCGTTTAAAATGACCGATTGCTCAGCTATAAGTCGTTCTGATAGCACAGATATTAATTTTCGATTGTTTAGTTTGATAGATCGATCCGCCATTTTGCTTCGAACTAATGCATGATGGGATACCTTGTCACGGCCTATATTAGAGCGGCCTTGCGGCCCAACTGCGCCTGCAGCGCCGCTCTATCGGCAGATAGAAACTTTGCTTTCATATTCAGCACAGCCTACTATATAGGTAACAGCCTATTCAATCGACACGATTTCCATTGAAATCTTAAGACCGCCTCAGTTCAACGACTTCTCACATGAGGGCGCTTTTAGTGAGGGAAAACCTTGATAACAACTGTGTTTACTTATGCACAGAGCTACAGCTGATCAAGTCTTTTTAAGTGTCAAAATGAAACAATATTCCCAGATATTAATTAATGTGCACCATTAACAAGCCAAAGAATGTTACTTATCAAAAAAAAATGCGACATGTTATAAAAAAAATTTTTTTAACAATTATATAAGATTAAATATAAGATTAAGTATTAAATAATGTTAATATATAAAATTGATATATTAATATATAAAATTAAGATTATATATATAAGATTTATATATAAGATTACTATATTAATATTATTATATATTAATATATAAGATTAAATATAAGATTATATAATATATAAGATTACATAGATATGTAAATATGCAGCCTGTTTGTACGCTAACCAGTAGAAAACAATAGAATGGTAGCAGTGGTAAGGCTTTTTCAATGCTAAAAAGGCTTTCTTCACCCTACTTAAAAGCGCCCTCCTCCTTTGCTGCGGTGAAACTTGGAAACTGTCGATTGAACAGGCCGTTATCTATATAGTAAGACTGTGATATTCAGTTTCAATGAAAATCTCTATCGCAGGTTGCGGTCGGCCTTAGTGCGATCTATGCGACACCTGGAGCGATCTGTTTTCCTTAGCTTCTATGGAAACAATGGAAAATGGCCGAAGCTCGATGACCATGAACACGGTCTATAGACATTCATGGTCATCGAGCTCCGTTGTTAAAATGAAGCTAAAGTTTCTAGCTCCCGGTAGGGCGGGAACTCTATTGAAAAGTGGCGCTGCATATACAATTTGCCCAACTGCGCCTGCAGCGCCTCCCTATCGGCAGAAAGAAACTTTACCTTCGTATTCAGTTTCAATGAAAATCTCCATCGCTGGTTGCGGTCGGAATAGTGCGATCTATGCGGCACCTGTCGCTATCTGTTTTCCTTAGCTTCTCGAAACAATGGAAAATGGCCGAAGCTCGATGACCATGAATATCTATCACGGTCTATAGATATTCATGGTCATCGAGCTCCATTGTTAAAATGAAGGTAAAGTTTCTAGCTCCCAATAGGGCGGGAACTCTATTGAAAAGTGGCACTGCATGTACAATCGGCCCAAAAACGCCTGCAGCGCCGCCCTATCGACAGAGAGAAACTTTACTTTCATTTTCAGTTTCAATGAAAAACTTCTATCGCCGGTCACGGTCGCCCCTGGTGCGATCTATGCGGCACCTGGCGCGATCTGTTTTCCTTAGCTTCTCGAAACAATGGAAAATGGCCGAAGCTCGATGACCATGAATATCTATCTATAGACCGTGAAAGAAAGCCAAACAACTGAAACGTCATATATTGTTATATCATCATAAGTCGACCATATTTAGATCTTATTATTGGTGGATATATGATTAACAATGGTCGAAATATGAAGATGTAACAATGTATGACGATTCAGTTTGGCTTTCTTTCTAGAAGGTGTTGTTCCAACACCTCCTAGAAAGAAAGCCTGTGCACTGAAAACTCATACATTGTTACATGATCATAAGAAGTCATAATTTAGGGTTTATTATTGGTAGAAATACGATTAACAATGCCTTTTTATGATGACGTAACAAAGTATGAATTTTCAGTGCACAGGCTTTCTTTCTGGGAGGTGTTGGTTGTTCAAGCAAGGAATTAAATCAAGAGGAAGTGAAAGCCATTGTTTAGTGGCATACACTTGTTCGTCGAGCTTGACTTCGCAAAGCGCTAAGCATCTTGGGATAGAAAGCGGACAATCAAGGTTTTTGCACGCTGGTAAAATATCGTATTTTAGATAATTCTGCCTCTAATTTATTGATTACGTGCGTAACGACTTTCGTTAACGTTTCAATGAAAAACCTATTTAATATAATTAATAATAGTCATCGTTTAAAATTTTGATTTCTCGTAGGAGGAACATTCAGATTCGATTTTCGTAAAATTGAAACCACTTTTCTTCCAGCAAATGGATTATTCATATTCTAGGGCTGTTACTGTTTATATTTTAAATTTAATACAACTTAACGAAGACTGAACAAATTTTCAGCCCGTTAGCAGCTAACAACATATGTAATGACTGCCGAGTGTGTCAGCTGCACGCCCTAGAAGTTTTATTTTCTTATTTGTTTTAGAATAATTTCTTACATCTCTCCAAAGATTTTAATAAGAAAGATATAATAATGATTTTTATTTCTTTTTTACTTTTTATAACTATTCCCTTTAAAACGTGAATTATTAAGGCAAGCATCGTAGCTAACGAAAAAGACAGGCTCTGGCATTGAAAATTATATGATCTTCTTAGTCAAAGCAACAATGTAACCGTCGCTATTTCCTTCTTGGATTTTAGCAATCAGTATTTTTTCGTTTGTTAGGAAAAGTGAAGGTTACATTGTTGCTTGGCGTTTCTCTGGCGCCATCTCTTGAGCGCTTCGTTAGTTTAACGTTATAAGGTGGGTTTCGAAATGATATGGCCAATTGCATTTCCCCCCAAAAAAACAACAGAAAATAAAGTTTTGTTTCCTTAACATTTTTTATTTAAGACAACAGGTAACAAATTTAATGTCAGTCTGGGCGCACTAGCCACCTCACGTTATCACTCGGCTGCAGAACGCTTTGAAGAAGTTCGAAGACTGGTTTACTTGCTGGACACTGAGTCTTAACGTCGGAAAATGCAAAGCCGCGTACTTCAAGAAAAAAGTTAAGTGTCCTCCGGATTCCCTGGTTCCATTCAATAAGAAACTCGAATGGGTTGACAACTACAAGTACCTTGGCGTTATCATCGACTCAAGATTCTCCTGGAATCGTCACGCAACTTACGCTCTGAACGAAGCGAAGACGGCTAAGTACAATCTTATAGCTCTCCTGGGTAGAAACAGCACCCTCAGCATCGACAATAAATTACTACTGTACAAGACAATGATTCGGTCCATCCTCCTCTATGGTATGCCCGCGTGGGCGACTATATGTAGAAGCAGATGGAGTGAACTCCAGTCGTTCCAGAATGTTACCCTGAGGACCATTGCCCAGCTTGGAAGAAGGACCGTAAAAAAACATTACATCCACTCGGATCTGAACATGACTCACATTGGAAAGTGTATCCAAGATTTCCTGATCAACATGGTGCAGACGATGAAGAGCCATGGCAATGACTTGGTGGCTGGAATACTGAATAACCTGATGGAAATGAAGTGGCATACAAAGTTTAAAAAACTGAGGCATATTCTTGATATCAACTTTGAAGACATTGGCAACGTTTCCTTCCCGGGTTTTTGGAAGATGTGATACCACCACCTCCCCTTCCCCCTCTCACATTCTTCTGACAATCGTCAATCTTATTATTTTTTTCATAATGTGGAAGACCTCTTTGGGTTAGTCAGGCTTCTTGCCATTTCAGTGTGGAATTTATTCCGGAAGGGTGAGACTCCTGTAAGCACTGCTTACGTCTCACCTGAACAAATGTACACTTCACTGTTCGACTGTCGATTGTCGCGAATGCTACAGAACACTGTGTTCACTTCACTCTTGACTGATGATGGCAGTTTCCCAAGTTTTTTCCAGCAGGATGGTGCACCACCACACAACGGACTTAATATCCGTCAATGGCTGGATGGGCAATTACCTGGTCATTGGATTGACCGGCGGGGTCCTGTGGAGTGGGCACCACATTCCCGAAACCTCACATCGCTAACTTGTACTTGTGGCCCACTTGAAACAACTTGTGTATGCTGTGAAAATCCAGAGCAAACGTGATCTTCGGCAATGCATCCCACAAGCCTGTGACAGCATTACCTCCGGCATTCTTGTGCGCGTGCATAATGAATGGATAAAGCACCTTGAGCTCTCTCTCTCCATCAGCAAGGACAGCACATTGAACACATCCTTTGGCTGCTACAACCCAGTTTCGGTATGTGTGAACCACAACAGATAACTGAAACCAGATTGCAGCAATGAACTCTTGAGAATAAAACTGGTTTTGTTTGTTATTCCACGTGACCGCCTTCCCATTTAAGAAAATGAACCTTGACCCAAAATGGGATATTTCAAGATGGCGCCCAAACTCTACAACTTTCTCAATAGGAGCACCTCTTCTATTTCCTGCTAGCATGATCAAATCGTTTATTTTACACACAGTTTCCGAAATACAGGTATGTCCTATACTCATCCTGTAGATTGCCCCAAGTATCTTTCCAAAGGGCTGTGAGTGTACAAGAAAGTATGAAGGCGACGCTTCCATAACAGCAGGATTAGAGAAGACAATAGTGATAAAAATAGGAGCAAGTGTGATATTGAGAAGGAACATTGATCTGAGTTTGGGTATAGTAATTGGTTCTATCGGTGTTGTACAAGGTTTGAAACTGGATCCTGAGGATAAGAAAAAAGTTAAAAGGTTAGTAATACAAATCCAAATGAGTAAATTGCAAGAAAACGTGAAAAACAGTCAACTGTATATAATAAATAAAGAAACCACTATTTCCCCAATATTATTTAATGTCCGTACGCGCATCTCGACGACAACTATCAGCGAAAAAATAGATAAAGAAGAAGACGACGTTGTCGTCGAAATGCGCATACGGACATTAAATAATGCTGTGGAAATAGTGGTTTATTTATTTAATATAGAGAGTAATACAATTCATTAACGGACTTACTCATAAACTCGCTTCAGTTAGGAGTAAATTTGAAATAATTAATAGGGTATATGTTCAGCGAGAACAATACCCTCTAAGTGTGGCATTTGCTATAACTATAACATAAAAGTCAAGGCCTTAATTTGAACAGCGCACTTAGAGACATAGGCTCTTCGGTATTCTCGCGCGTGGTCAAGCTTACTAAGCATTATCAAGAGTAATATGCCTGAGCAGCTTGCATCTAATTAATATTGATTATTACAGTAGTGCCAAAGTTCAAGAGTCCGCCCTAGCGAGGATAATCGACTCAAAGGGACGTACCGCACAGATTTGCCAAAAATAAATCATTTGAAGCCACCGAGAAGGCCAATAAGGACAGGGAGTGGGCTGTACGAAAACCGCGGGCTGATATCAAAAAAAAGATATCAGGGAATGGAGGACCACTTACAAAAAGAAGTGAAATCCCATCAAAAACATTTCATGTAAAAAATGTAGCCAAGCCTCGCGACTCGTTAGCCGTAAAAAATTGTAATATCTCGTGTACGGCCAAGTCTAATGCTCTTATTAACTCTGACACTTTCATTTACAAACCATTCCAAATCATTACATCTTTAGTTAAAGAACATTTTGTGAATTGGCAATTACGCAGCCCAGTTCCCATATAAGCAATCCTTTATTAATAAACGTGAATATTAAAAGGACAGCATCAGAAACTGTTAGGTAAAAAATTAATATTCCTGATTACAGTAGTGTTAAAGCTTAAGAGTCTAGTGACGCTTACGTAGCGCTATCAAGAGTAATAAGTCTGAGCAGACTGCATCTGATTAATATTGACGATTATAGTGTCAAAGCTCAAGAGTCAGCCATAACTGAATATAATCGGCTTAGAAGCCGTACCACCCAGACTTGCCCAGAATAATTCATTCGAATCACAGGGATATCTTACAACTTTACAATGCTATGTAAAAAAATAAATTTAATTACACGCAGTAAATACATATACTGTCACGTTCCAATTGAATGCGCAGTGGAAAGTGCGGAAAATGCTGGGTAAACTAAAGACACAAGCCAACAATTTTAGTCAGGGAACCAATTGAAAATTTTATTGAAATAAATAAATGTAATAATTAAACCAGAAAAACGTTTCTTGTAAAGAAACCCACTTATCCAATAACATTAGCTTACATCCAAGCAAAATCAAATCTTACTGCTGAAAATCAACCCAGCATTCAATAATTAATAATCTTAATAACGTCTAAGTTACTATCAAAATAAATCGATATCTCTGTAACACATAAAAATTCTATGCATTAAACGCAACAATAATTGTCCTCATAACTTCACACTATAGCAAGATACGACAACCAAGTCACCAATAAACTTCAAGTTACACATAAACTTTATGCCAAATAAACACTATATGCTATATCAGCACTGTATGCAAATATTCTTAACCATTCGCAATTCCGCTGCGATTGCAAAACAAAAACACACTTTAATTGAAAAAGGCTCACTAGCCTAACTCAGTCATAAATTACCAATAAAGTCTTTTAAATTTAAACTTGGCTTGAAATTTTCAATAGCTATGAGTCCACAGTCCAACAACTAAAAATACTATAATGCAGCTAATAATAATAGCATACTTCTTCTAATTGCCAATCAAAATAATCGTATTAATACATGCTTCCATACTCAAATAAATAATTCATTCACATTCATGAAAATCATTCTTATAATTCTTTTCGTTCACTACTGAAACTCTTAGCTAACAATTTGGCATAACGCATATCATTAAATAAAGTTCAACAGTTCGTGTCGATAAAGTCACTATTAACACTGGCATGCTCAATTACAATTAATACGCTTACAAAGCTTTACATTGTAAATTAACCATAACGATAAATGATTACTTCGGCCAAATATCTATTAAGACTAATTCACTCGGGCTCGTTATCTAAGCCTATATTTTAACACCTTAGATCCACTCAACTTAACACTTCATTATTATCATTGATAAATTGAAACCACACGCTAATTCTCAAAGCACTGAGAAAATTTTCCGTAGACAAAATCGAACTTCACTCTAAAACGGAACTGCCACTTCAATGAACAGCCATCAAAGGCATTTACATTTAGCATTAGAAACACAACACTATCATTCGTTGAATTAGAATTAGCTTATTCATGAGCTTCTCTTCAACGCTCTTAATTTTAACTAGCACCCAATGTAGAATAAGAAGTCACTTTGGCTACTTTAAATTCACGTAGCTTGACACGAATTTATCAATAGGAAACATATTCAGTACTCACAGTTTAACCAACGAGATTTCAATGGCGTACACGCAGATATCCCACGCTATCTATTGTGAATGCAGATAGCCCTCGTGGAAATGCTCGGGCCAACGCTGGCATTGCATAACGAAAACTCGAGAAGCATCCTCGTCCACGAATATCTGACGCCAATAATCCACTTCCAAACGGGTCAAGAAATTGAATGGGGCTGAAGGCGAAGGCTGTGGCGGAATATCTTGCCTCCAATTCAAGGGAATTTCCTTGTAGCGCTTACGGCGTGGCCGAGGTTTTTCCTTCACTCGCTCCCGTCCGCTGTTTTCAGACGCTACGGCGTTACTTCCCGTCGCTCCTCCATTACTCGCTATTCCAGTCGAGTTTCTCATAGAAGTAGCCCTTCTTGAAACAAACCGTTCGGTTCCATCGCGACGTGCAGCATATCTTACTGCTTTCACTCCAACCGTCGCTCTCCCTTTCGACCCCCGTCTTGTTTTTACTTCTACCTTCGGCTCCTCCGTTTTTCCGAGTCGAATTACCCGCCTTCCGTCTATCTTCGTTTACTACTGGCGCCTTCTGTTGCCGAAAAACTCGTCCTTTGTTACAGCGAGGTTTGCTTAATTAATAAACGTATAATATTAAAATAAACAGCCGTCACATTCTCGTGCTGCGTAATTGCCAATCACAAAATGTTCTTTAACTAAAGATGTAATGATTTGGAATGGTTTGTAAATGAAAATGGCAGAGTTAATAAGAGCACTAGACTTGGCCCTACATGAGATATCACAACTTTTTACGGCTAACGAGTCGCGAGGCTTGGCTACATTTTTTACATGAAATGTTTTTGATGGGATATGCAAAAGACTTGGTTTATATTTGTTTCCTTGCATGTGTGAACAATCAGCCCGTGGTGTTTGCGTCAACAATCGGCTGAGTGAACAATGGTTGATGAAATTAATACATGTCGCGTAGCCAACGAGAAAGACCAACGCCTCCTAAAGATAGAGACACTGAAAAGTCACCTGACCATCTATCCATAGTCCAAGCAACAATGTAATATCCATAGTTTCTATGTTGGATTTTAGCAATCAGTATTTTTTTTGTTTGTAAAGAAACAATGAAGATGAGTAACTTTTTCGTGCCAGAGCAACGCCTCCTAAAGATAAGGCCTGAGCCGTAACCACCGAGAGAGAAGGCCTCTGCGATGAAAAGTAACACATTGTTACATCATCATAGTTAGGGCAAATTTATGGCTTATTATTGGTAGAAATCACGGTCTATAGATATTCATGGTCATCGAGCTTCGTCCATTTTCCATTGTTTCGAGAAGCTAAGGAAAACAGATCGCACCAGGTCGTGACCGAGAGAGAAGGCCTCCGCAATGAAACTGAATACATTGTTACATCATCATAGATAGTGCAAATTCAGGGCTTATTATTGGTAGAAATACGAATAACAGTGCCCTATTTATGATGATGTAACAATGTATTACGTTTCATTGCAGAGGCCTTCCCTCTCGGTGGTTACGCCTGAGCGCGAAAACGTCATACATTGTTACATTATCCGAAGACATGGTTAATTGCATTTCTACCAATTATAAGCCCTAAATTGTGTCGTCGCATGATGATGTAACAATGTATGACGTTTTCGCGCTCAGGCAACGCCTCCGCACTGAAACGTCATGCATTGTTACATCATCATACTTTGTCTTTGTTAACCGCATTTCTACCAATAATGAGCTCTAAATTTGGTCGACTTATAATGATGTAACAATGTGTGACGTTTCAGTGTTGAGGCTTTCTTTATAGGAGGCGTTGGCTCAGGCCTTATCTTTAGTAGGCGTTGGCCAGAGCCTGTCTTTTTCGTCAGGTACGATGCTTTCCTTAATGATTCATGCTTTAAGGGGGATCGTTATAAAAAGTAATAAATAAATAAATAAATACATAAATAAATAAATGATCATTATTATTTCTTTTTTTTATTAAAATCTTTGGAAAGATGTAAGAAATTATTCTAAAAGAAGTTAGAGAATACAACTTCTAGGCGTGCAGCTGCTCAAGCTTTTGCTGAAAAGGTGTAGGTACTTTTCCTCATGATCTAATATTTGGAGAAAATTTATTTTTCATATGGTTTTTGCAATTTAGTAAATTCCTTTAGAGAAGTTATAGATAATGTTTATCTAAACATGTTAGAAAAATCTAAAGATCTAAACTGATTGTGTGAAACGCCAATCTTTGCTGCTAAAACTGATACTATCAATATAAACAATCACATTCAGGACATAATTCCACGCTATGTGAGTGCATACCACTCTTTTGAAACTGTTACATGTTGATGAGACATGCTGATGAGGCTGTAAACAGAGTTCCTTAACTCTCTCAATCCATCTATCAAGTATTTTTTTAATATAGACAGAAATAAATCAATACTCACTGCCTTTCTTTGATATTTTAAAATGTTAAGGATGCAATGTCGAATTTTCCTGGGTGAACCCAATTGGACACAAAATTCTGTGCGAGCGTTTAAAAGAATTCTTTTCGTTTTTCCAAAGTGAATATAAACTTTAGAAAGGCTTTATCGTTTATATTCAAATTCAGATATTGCAAAAATCATCAAACAAACAGCCCCAGCAACGCCGGGCAAATCAGCTAGTGTATAACTATAAAGCGAATTTTAAATGGTTTAAAAAATTTTAAATCAATTCCTCAATCCAGTTAGTAATTTAAATTTAATTTACTGTTTGAATATCAAATTAAGCAAGGAATTATTCATTTATTATAAACAAAGTAAAGCAAAGTATAAAGTCTCAAAAAGCTATGCCCTCTCGATTTCGACAAAAATAGAGAAATGAGTTTTCGACAAAGTCTGATTAGACTTTGTGCTCAACTCTAGAAAACTGTGAGCCTCGCAATTTTTTCGGAATCAGCTATCCCAGTCGCAACTTGTTGCAGGAATTTATTTGACGTGTAACGAAATCTCGGTATTCCTCTACCGGACGGTATCGAAGGACTAGTACGTCCATGAGACAAATGCATTAACAACGGCTGGGATTATGGTGAGAAATAAGAAGATAACAACGAGCAAATTTTGCTGTGCTTCACATTCCTATTCCATATAGTGTATTTTAAATCATCATTTGCGACTTACTTACTGATTTTCCCTGGTAAACTCTTTAAGTGGTTTAATTTCATCCACTTGACAAGTTCAAAAATCGATTTTTACCTGAATTTCCATAGAATTGTTATTACTGAACTACTCAAAATGCTTAATGAAGTCAACGATAAGCACTTTTAATTTATGTAGCTAAGTTTGACATAATTAAATTAGATTTTGAAAACATAGGAAATGTATTGATTAGAAGGCACAAGCTTTTGGAATTTAATTAATTTGTACTCATTCTTGAGTGCTATTTGAGAAATTGTCCATTGCGAATAGAAACCTCCAAAAGTTAAAAACTACCCGCTGTTACTTGTTAAAAAGTAAATTATGAAAAAATTAATATCAATCCAATTTACATACTATTTTCCCTTCACATTTTAATTTTAATTTTGCAATTTCATGTTAAATATAAAAATTTACAATTTTTTAAAAACTATCAAACTTCACGGCAGAGAGAATCGTCTAGATTGCCAAATATTGGGTTTCTCAACTATGAAAGCAAGGCATACATCAATTGAACGATTTTCTTTTATTTAAAAGAGACATAAAACTTTTTCCCTTCCTTATTTCTTCGAGTTCGTGCGTCATTCACGTCCTCCATTTTTTTAGTTTCTCTCTCTACCCTCCCTGTTTATTTTATTTTCAATATTTATTTTAGGAATTGAAAGAGACCGTGAAATGAACGGGAGGAAAAGTTGAATACGGTTTCATCAAATATTTAATTGAAAAAGGGGGGGGAAAACCTATCAAATTAATTCCAACAAAAGGACTCTTCTCTCCAATTGTCATTTAATCAGGACTCGATTAATTTTGCTTTCGTGTTTCGGGCCTAAATCCCTTGGAGGTTAAAAGCACGAAGTTCATTAAAGATTCAGCCATCAATGATTGATCAGTCTTTTGATAATCATAGGGCTAATTGTAATCTAAACCGAGAACTAACAGAGAAAAGTCTGAACTATTAACAGTTTTATCTAAGTATACCAGTAATAACTGAACGAGTTATCGAAGCTGTTAAGTTTAGAACTACGTATAATACAGGGTGAGTCAAAAGTCCCCGAACTCAAAGTTTAAAAAATGTTTGCTGCAAAACCATAAAAGATATCCGAGTATTGCTTCTTGGGGTTTTTGTATGTCACCTTGGGAACGCGTTCCACAAGGTGAGAGTACCACGTGATATGATGCTTGCGCGTGCGCGCGCGAGAAGTGACGTTAAGTCAGTCATGGTTCTCACGCAAGAACAGATTTGCTTTATTAGAAGCTTATTTTGCAGAAAAATTGTACAAACGTTGCTTTCATCGTTTTTAAAGGAAGTTTCCTGATGCTCCTATACTAAGGAAAACAACTGTGCATGATCTTGTAAACCGTTTCGCTAAACAAGCTGTATGTACAGGTTGTTACAGATAACTACAGGGCAGTATAACGGGAAGCCTACCCGCTCGATTGCAGGGGCTGGCTCGAATCAAATGATAATTGGGTAATTTTGTCAAACACATCACAGTTTTGACGTTCACCCTCCCCCTCCCTGACTGTGAAAACTGCTGGCTGCTGCAGGCCACCTTCATCTCCCTCCATTCTGGCAATCGACCGAGCCGGCCCTTGCAATCGAGCGGGTAGGCTTCCCGTTATACTGCCCTGTAGTTGATGATGGAGCGTGAAGTTCAACGTCATGCAGTTGTAACAACTCCACCATTGACCACAAGAATGACCAGTTTCATAGTTGGGCGCCATTGTGGCACACCTCCCAAAATCTCCAATATAATCAATGGCTAGAGTGTCGGGTTCGTTAATTTAAAATTATAAAGGTAAACTCGAGAGTGAATTACTTCAATTGAAATAATAAGGCAAAGTGTTGAAATCAAATAAAATAATCTATATTCAAGAAAATAAAATCAAGTTGAAAGGAGTGGGTAAATGCAAATAAACTTAACAACTAAGGAATCTGGATCTATTACCTTATGAGTATGTTACCTCTCAAACAGTTTAAGGCAAGTTTGACAGATACCTGCACAATCTCCAAAACTTAATGTATGGCTTGCAGATTCTCAGCTGCCTCCTCAATTGATGTGGATCTCTGAAGTACTCTCCTCCCTGGTTGGTCTTGTTGTCTCGCACAGAGTATTGCCAATAATTTCCAAGTCGTGGGATATCTACATTTTACGGAGGGTTGAATCAGATAAAATGAGACGAATTTAAACGCCGCGTATGACCATGACGGAATGTGATTTGCAGGACTCGTCCACTATTCATGGAGATTAGCTTTGTATACACTTGTTGTTGTTATTTGGGACATTTCGTGCTGAAACATGGCTTCCAAAATCACAGCTTTTTGGGAAGGGTATATGTTTGGTCTTTCCGACGCTAACTTCAGTCTTTCGTGCATTGTGGAATTATGCAAACGAAATGGTATTGTGGTATCCAAAGCTACTGTGGGTCGAATAATCAAAAAGAACAAATTGCGACCATCTAATAAGCGTGGACGAGCAGAGAAACAGACCAGAAACAAGCCCCAGCCAACACGCCCAACTCAGGTGGTTCGAGAAATCCGGTCTGAAGTGCTGAAAGAAAATCCCCCCACACAGAGAAGTCTAGCCCAAAGGAAAAGTATTTCACAGGCAATAGTCTCCAGAATAATTCATGACAATCTTGGGCTGGAGCGACTCATAAAGCGCGCAGTCACACAACTGAGTGACTGAACACAACTGAACACTGCCAAGTCATCTGTGGCTTACTACAGAAAGATGGAACAGGAGACGGGCATACGAGTTATTCCCTTCTCTCATGTGCCTGTAAAATCTCCTGACGCATCACCGATGGATTTCTGTGGTTTTGGTCTCCTGAAACGACGGCTCGGAAGTCGCCGATCAAGAACCGTTGATGGGCTATGGAAAGTGTGTCAGCAGGTGTGGAACGAACTTCCCGTGGAGTCGCTCAAACTCAGCCTACTTCAGTAGAAATTGCGGTGCCGGGCGATAGTCCAACAACGTGGCTCTCACATCGAACACAACCGATGGTGGCGCCATGGTATTACACCATCGTAACAGAACTGCAAAGTCGTCTCATTTTATCTGAATCAACCCTCTGTATCTCCATGGTTTGATCATCTTGCCATCTTATTCACAGAAACGGGGGATTTGCATATTTTCCATAACTCCAAAATTAATTAGCGGTGGGACATCCCTTTTTGATGAAATGTAAGGAGAAGGTTTTGCTCTCTGATGTGTCGACTTTTAGTAGTACGAGAGTTTTTCATACACCAAAGAGTCAGTCCCAAGAGTTTCCCCTTCCCAAACATATTTTCACTATTCAACGAGTCCTGCTATCCAGTGGGAGCATTGTGTCCCACCGGCATCACAGGAGCTCGGAGATATCTGTCTCGCGCTGTCATAATCGTGTGGTGGTGGACTTCCCTTAGTTGATGAGAATGTAAATAGAAGGTTCTGCTCCATGATGTTTCGATTTTTAGTAGTATGAGAGTTTTCATACACCAAAGAATCAGTTCCAGGAGATCCCCTTCCTAAACATACTTCCAACCATTGCGAGCCCTGCCATGCGTCGGCATGGGAGCCCGGGGATATTTGTCTCGCACCCCCTCCCCCCCTCCAGTTCGTCTCCCTTTGCCTCCCAGCATCCGGCCTCACTTTCACCCACAAAAAAAAATGAAATCGAAAGTTAAAAATCCCAAAATTGCATATTTGCCTAATAAAACGTCAACTTCTCTCGAATACATGAAAGACTATATTTATTATTTATTAATACATTTTACATTATTTTTCATGTCACAGACCAAAATTATTTTAGTTCACCATACTTCACAATAATCATAAATTCTATTTCATCTGACATCCCCTCTTCATGAAAGCTCATTGTAAACGCATTATTCATTCAATTCTTTAATCACTAAGTAACTCAATTATAAGTTATTCTACTATATCAATTCTTATAACAACATCATCACTATATTGAATATATCATAATGAATCCCACTTTAAAAGACAACAAATGAATCTATTACCACCGTGAATCTATTAATATTCAAATTTCCTTCTATAAACACGTGAAACGTCACTTAGTAACATTCTTGCGCGTAAAACTCTTGCGCTTAAAATCTTAAACCATTTGCAGTAAACAATGTACTTTTCCGAATCCAAAGAACGAAGCTCTTGCACTAGCCGAATTTTATACGGCCGTAGCTTTAAATGAGATTATTTGAAAAAATGAAAGGAAAAATTCCACGACCTGGATTCGAACCAGGAACCACGAGTATCACGCTCGTTGCCTCTCGTTGATGTATTTTTTCAAATAATATCATTACCTTAGGCTTGGAGCATTATCTCCAGTTTACATTTATTAATTTCTTACGTAGCTTTAGATGTTTAGTAGCCCTCTGGCAGGCTGAATATGATCCGAAGTGACTTCCGCGGAGAGCGCTCTAGGGAAACTTGATTTTTCTCCTGAAACGTAGTCATCACTACGGTCTTTCTTGTTAGCCTCGAGTCCGTCGGGCACTTTTAGGCTTATCATATACATTGCCTGTCTCGTGAAACCGGTATACAAGATCATACACATTTGTATTCCCTGATATAGGAGTATCAGGAAACTTTCTCTGAAAGCTCTGTATGCAATGTTGGTACGATTTTTTTGCAAAATAAACTTCTAACAAAGCGACTCTCTATTCTTGCGTGGGAACCATGACTGACATAACACCACTTCTCGCGCGCCCGCTCGGAAGCATCGTGTCACGTGGTACTCTCACGTTGTGGAACGTTTCCCAAAGTCACATACAACAACCACAAGAAGTAATACTCGGATATCTTTTATGGTTTTGCAGCAAATATTTTTTAAGCTTTGAGTTCGGGACTTTTGACGTACCCTGTGGTATGAATTTTTACTGTGTTGCAAAAATTTTATATTTAAATCTATCAAATGCGTGCAAAGATCGAGATGATTTGCTTAATATTATAAAAAATTGTTATATTTGCTATATGCGAATATAGCGTAAAATTTGAAGCGCCATGGATTGAGTGAACATTGTGCTTTGGTTAACACAGAAAAAGATTTCGTTCTCTTACGTTCCCATATATTTCGCATTCAATTCAGACAAATTTCTTGTCTTTTTCTTGCTTAGGAAACAAGTCTGCTTGGCTTTGCCAAAATACTGTGTGGCCCTATCATCCAGATAATATGCCGTCAGCATAAAGAAACAGATAAACAAGTTGAATTATCCTCTTGATCCGCAAGAACTCAACATGCTATTCAGTCTTTTTGCTAATATCTCTGGGCCATTCCATACCACCAGAATAAAACCTGGCAATCAAGATATTATCGATAAGGTAGGCAAATGTTGTCTTAACTATTTCTGTGAACTGCCAAGATAAATGGAGACTATGCGAGAATCGTAAACTACAATAAATCATACTTTGAGTTGCCAGTTTATTATAACTACCTCAATACTTCCTTGAGCTATCTTTTACTCTTAATTCTACGTCGATTCTTCTTGGCATGAACTCAGCTGGATGTTGATAGGTGATTTGTGGAGTTCAACAACATACCTGATGAATAGCACTTTCCAGTTGTGTAAGATTTGACGGTTGTGGATCTAGCTGTCTGATGTTTTTTTCAACTTCATCCACAAATTCGCAATTGAGATCTGAAGATTATGTGGGTCACCTATGCAAAGTAAACTTTCCTTCATGTTCCTGGAAACAATCTTCTAAATATGAGTACTATGGCAGGACGCATTATCTTGTTGAAAATAGCCATTTCCATTGCGATAGCCATCAACATGGCAGAAGAACTTGGTCAGCAACGATACGTATATACAGAAGATAAAGAGTAATGATGTCAAGATCCTGATAATTCAAGATCCGGATATCCGGATCTTTTTTTCGGACCTAAGTCCGAGATCCGAAATCCGGATCTTGGTCAGAAATCCGAGATCCGAAATTCGGATCCTATATCAGGAAATTGTGTATATGCAAACTTTTTCTGAAAGCAGTTTATAAAAGCTTTTATTAAGTGATAGCCTAGTCCTCTTAAGTCCTAATTAGTCTTAATACGCATCCAGCGAAAGGATCCGAAATCCGGATCCGATATCCGAGATCCGAAATCCGAATCCAACGGTCATCACTAATAAAGAGAAAGCGAAAACAGTATTCCACATGTAGAATTTTTAATGACTCGTATACGCATTTCGTTTACAGGGTTAACTTCTTCAGCGAGTGAGAAAGGAAACAATTGTTATGCGATTCAGACGTTGATCAACACGAATTAAATGGCCCAAACTGCGGAAGACATTCCCCAAACCATCAGCTTGAGGGGTTGTAATACATTAATGCATTTGGGTTCCATGCTTTCGTGTTGTTTTCGCCATATTCTTACTCGACCATCAACATGGTGTAAACTGAAGATGTGAGTCATCGGACCACATAATTTGTTTACATTTATCGACTATCCAATTCTTGTGCTCTTGTGCGAAATGGAGACGTTTTGTCTTGTTATCTGTAGGCAGCATAGGTGTTCGGATAGGCCTTCTGTCTCCATATCCCATACGATGTAGTGGTTGCGAACGGTGTTTTCATAGAGAGGTGTATTCAGAGATCATTTGTGAAGATTCTTGATTAAGATGTGCTGTAATTTCGCACAGTTGCCCTTCTTTGTCTTTTACAATTTTGGACACTCTCCATTCCGCCTGAGCAATCGACTAGTTGTTACCTGCGGCTTCGCCCGCCCGCGCCATCTATTGAGGGGAATTACAAAGCAAAAGCAGATAATTTTAAATGAAAATCCTAGAAAGTGGGGAAGATAGAACAGGTCGTAGGGGGCTGATTTTTGGCGATAGAGCAGGTCCTTTATTGATAAGCCTGACCTGAAAATTTCAAGTCGCTAGCTCAAACCGTCTAGGAGGAGATAGAATGACAGATAAATAAATAATTACACGCAAGAGTTTTAGTATATAAGATGATCCAGTTGCATCTTGAGATCCAGTCTTTAAACACTTCAACAACATCTGCTCTTGAACATTTCACGAATGCGGCGGTTTCGTCAATACTCACTCCTTGGCACCTACCTCTTAAACCATCCTACGTTTAAAATCTGTCAAACTGCGTTATTTATCCTTGTCTTCAAAAACAAATCACTTCTACTATTGTCATAAGCACCAAGTTTTCCTTAGTATACCACTCTCGCCCCCTAGCAACAACAGTGTGATACCAAAACCACCACGATCCCTTTGGGGTTTGGAGAAAATCGCTTAAGAGGGGAGGGGGTACGGGGCAAGATAGTGGGCCAAAAATCAGTGACGTAGCGAGGGAGGGCAGGGGGGGGGGGTTATGATGCCCCTGATCTCAATTTTAATATCCTCGCAAGGGAAGCGATGCGGAGATAAAAATATGAAAAGACGGAAATATAATACTCAGATCTCGGGCTCAATTTAGCCTCTTTACGCCACTGCCAAAGTGAGAAGCAAAATAGACCATAGAAAATTATACAGACATTTGTAGGATACAATGCACACGTATTACGGTTTCCATTTCAGAAATACCTTCATCGACGGCGTTCTAAGCCTTGCCCAGCAGATGTCTTATGCGGATTGTTGCCTAAAAAGAATTGCTGTTTGTTGTTCTTCTCGGTGGAGGATCGCCACGAACGGTATACGGCAACGTCACTTTCCTTTAACGCGTATTTGACGTAATAGACAGAGGTGATCTTCAGTTATCCTTTCAAGCAATAAAATCGGAAATAAAAGTACTTCACCAAGCACAATTGCTGGTAAACAGTTCGCTTGCTGCTGTCATTAATGCTCGTATATCATGATCGGAGAAACGGCACTATCTTCTTATATATAAAATGCTAAATCCTCCTGCTCCGTGCCCGTTTCCATAGTGACGAGCAACAATACAAGTTTCATTGTTTCCAACAAATGAAAAAACACTGATTGTTAAAATCCAAAAATCGCAGCGGACGAAAAAGAATATTAAAAAAAAATCCTATATTTTTCGTAGGCTACGGTTCGAAAATATATTATCGTCATAGATTTAACTATATACATCTACTGACATTTAAAAATAGCACACTAAAATAAATAAATAAATCAAATTAAATCCTAAGTGAGCAATTTAGCTATTCTAAATTACGAAATTTATTACATGTACACGATTCTTATTTTTTAATTTTAATAAAAAATAATAACATTCAAATAAAAAATTTTGAAATTGATTAACAATTCAAGTCACAAGTAGGTAACATTAGTTTTTACATTTTATGATATTCGTTATATAATAATAATTTTTCAGTTCTACAAATTAATAAAAAGGAAAAATTCATAAATTAGAAGAATAAAAAATCAAAAGCAAAAAACATTTATTTCTCATTTTTTAATATTTATTTTATGTGTGTAATTAATTTTTTTAGTTATAAAATAAAGTGGTCGTGCCCCCCAAAAACGGTCTGCCGAGGAAATAGAGCAATGAGGGTGGTAAAACAAAATCAAAAAACAAAAACCAAAAAAAAAAAAAAAAAAAGGAGCCCGAATAGCCATTTTCACTGAAGAGCAAATTTTACCTCTAATAGATAGTTGTAAATGTGTTTTTGTGTCAGGTTTTAACTGTCAAATTGACAGTAGTGAGTTTGTCGCATTGTAACAGGACACATTGTTTTAGTATCGCTCTCATGTTGACAGTGAGTTTTTTTTAGTAATAGCAATACTGTCAATTATCGCAGTCCTGCCAATTATTAGGAGCTTTAGCATAAAAGCTACTTATAAGAATGCGCCCTTGGTCTGTACGTTTATCCGTCCGGCCGTCCGCCGTTTGCACGATAACTTGAAAGCGGATTAACCTTTTCAAATTCTGTTTTCAGAAATATGACTATCAAAGTCTTAGCTCGGCCGTATCAACTTTCCAGAATTTTTCGTGGAAGTCGAATTCACGTGCTAAAACAGTGACTGTAAAGAATTCAAAGATACTGGCATGTCATATAACAATCGATTTATCAAGAAGCAATATATTGTTACTTTCTGTTCATCTTTTAGGCATTATTGACATTGGCGCGCGCACATGAAATCGCTTTGTCGACGCACGATTGCTCAAGTGCTCATAATCTATAAGCTTATTATTAAGTAGCGGAAAAATGGAGCTACTTAATTGTTTTATTTTACACACGATTTGAGTCACCCTTCATCATTTCTACATTTTTTGAGGAAGAAGGTTGAAATTCGGAATGTAGCTTACTATGGGCATGTCCATTTGCACTATTTAGTTTGGTTTTGATTAGCCCACTAAGGACGGAGTTTTGGGGGTGAAAATTAGAGGGGACCAAAAGGCCTAGGTGTATTTATGCATATAAAGGAGTGAAATTCGGTATCCAGATTCCTCTAGGAAAGATCTACAGTACTATGAAGTTTAGGCCCAATTGTTCCAGGGGGGTCGGATTTACGGGGGTGGCAGTCACTTGGTCCTAAGAACTTTGGCAACATATGGCATGTTATATATCATACATTCGAAAAAGATGAAAAAGGAAAGAAGATACGAGGTTTTTTACATCTTATACATATTAGGTTCGAGAAAATCAATTTTTTTGATTAAAAAACTTGGGGAGAGGTAAAAAGTGCAGTTAAAGGGGTAAAAATAGATGACCGCAGAATCTGCCACTTGCCTTCCCCTAATCGGGGAAGGGGGGGGGGGTAATTTCTTTTTAATAAATGTGTTTCTGCTTCACTGCTAAAGCTCCTTCTTGGAATGTTTACAAGATTTTATTATAATCCTGTCACAGATGAAATTTTTTAAAAATATAATCGAACTTGCAGTTCCCAGTTACGCAGTAACCATCATACGCCGAGCTTTCGAATAAAATCAAAAGCAATCGGTGCAGCCAGCTGTGTCTGGCGGGAAGTGTGATGATTCGTTGTAAAAAACTTGTGCTAGGAAACAAACCCAAGCTGTCTGTTTTCCAAATCTTTGTCCCCATTCCCTTCTATGGTCATGAGTCTTGGGTAATGACCGAATTAGTTCCGAAATGAGATCCTGAGAAGTGGGACAGGTGTCTCCTATAGGTGTTCAACATCACAATAAGGCAGTCTTTAGGTGCTGAAACGCTACTTCTCCGCATTGAGAGGCCTCAGGTGCATTGTTTGGCCACATGTACGGATGCCGCAAAACCGTCTTCCTAGGCAGTTGCTATTTTCAAAGTCGGTGGTTGGGTTAGGTCACGTGACAACGGGGTGGGTGGGGATCGGGGCGGGGGGAAAAAACATGAACTCGGTCGTAAGCCCATAAGAAATAAAAATCATGGGGTTAGGTCAGATGACTGTGGAAGCAGCAGAAGAAGAGGAGAAATATGTCTCATAAGAGATCAAGGAGTCGGCCTAGAATTACATTGATCATATGGGTTCGAGTCGCTTGGGTATTACCATTGAGGACACGCACCTGATGGCGGGAAATCTGGAGCGCTGCCCCGCCACCTTAACGAATAGGCAGGTTGAAAACTAAGTAAACACTTATAATTTATTTATAAATTATCACAGTCCTATCACAGGCGAAATTTTATAATTAAAATCGAATTTACAGATTTGCCTGTTGTGGCATCGTCGTATGACGGGCTTAATACTAGTTATTAATAAGCGGCTTGGGAAATACGGAGCACCGTGTGCCACTGTTGTGAGAGATGAGCGTCAACTACGAAGAATATTATAAGCCGACCGACAGGTACAGTTGAGCAACTCACTGCCCAAAAGAACCAAGAGGCTGCCAGATGTATGTCGACAAGAAGAGTACAGCGTATAGCGCTTCGAAGCAGACGGATGGTAACTGTACCATCCTGACACAGATGCAGCGGCAGAAACAGCTACAATTTTCATTGGAATACAAGAATTAAATCTCTCGGGATGGGTTTCGTCGTTTTCGGCGGGAAACGCCCGAAAAGAATCACCTGCTGCTACTGTCAGAAGAACATAACTTGGTTGTGGCAGTGATTGGAGTATGGTTTCTTGGCATTTTCTGGATCAATTGATAGCCCCTGAAAGGCACTCTCACCTGTTAGTTATTTTCCATTGTTGCGGATCAAGTATAGTTAAAGGGCAAATGACACAAAAATATCGCTGTCGAGATAATAAATAACCAGAAAGAATTTAGCACATAAAAAAAGAAAACAACAAGTTTTTATGAAAAAAAGTTACAATTTTTTTACGAAAAAGACAACAAATAAGCGAAATGGGGGGGCCCCTACATTCAAAAACGTTAGCTGCGCGTGACGTCATCTTATCCAAACGGAAGCCGACGAGATTTATAAGCCCTGTAAATATCGTCGGGTGTGTGAATCGCGCCACGGCGTAGAAATCTCGTCGGCCTCGGTTTGCCTTCTTTGCGGTTTTCAATCAAAGTCCATCTTATTCTTACTTCTACCGAGAAGACACAAAATTCGTTGAAGATATTCTTTTAATCAAACTCTAAGAAATCGCAGATAGAACGATGCCCGAAATCTGTTAACTCGTCGGTAGTAAGATCGACTTCTAAAATATTCGGAATAGCTTTCGAAACTTAACTAACAAAATGTTACTGAAAAATAGTGATTCAATTAAACAGGTGTTCAACTAAACTATCTTACGGATTTTGAATCTCACCCTTACTCCCAATTGATGTGTTCTCGAAATTAAAGCTAAGCCAGAATTGTCTTTACAACATAATTGTATTCTACGCGAAATAGTCCAAAAAAATCCCAGTATACGCTTTTATTTCCAAAACCGACAGAAAAATTACACTAACATAAAATAGATATGATGGCAAACATTTTGGGGTAAGCCAGTTAGTTCGACGAACTTGGCCTCCATGTTGAAATCCGCCATAATGTAGAGAAATATATTTTTTTAAATGAAAAGTGGATTTTCAGCATATTAAAAAGACAAGGATTTCTCATAAATTCATTACATTTGTCGGATTTGACCTATCTGTTACGATTTGGAATCTATCGTCACTGAGGGTTTTGCAAAGTTTGATTTTGTAGTTGGTATTCCCCTTCTTCATAATGCAATTTCTCCAAGTAATTAAAAGAGAATTCACTTATTTACAAGTAAAAGCAGGGAATATGTATTGTTAGCACATTTTCTTTAGAAAAGTGCTTATGTGATTAGTTTTTCCAGATGTTTGCCTTGCAATGGGGATAATGAGAATGGCGAATTGTTAAAAGGATGAATCATCCTAGCGTTGGAGAAAATACGCATGTACATGTCGTTTTCAGCTTTGCGCGTTGTTCTGTCGATTGATAGAATGGTTCGCGTGCAGAATACACGTGGAGTAGACGATTATTGAAAGGACAGGTCGCTGCCACTCAAACGGAAAGGGGAATGATGTTGAGGAAATGGAATGTAAGAAATACATGTAAGAAAGAACTGATTTCATGATTGGTTTCGGAGGATGCAGAAGTATATTGAGTGTAGTAGAAAATACTTTGAGAAATTATAAAAATTAAAGGTCTATTGCAAAACTTTCCTATTTCCCTTCCTGTATTCATCTGTTGACAGGCTTCATCATTCAAAACGTCCTTAAAAGTTTTGAGCCTAGATTATTCGCATCTCTTGTTGAGATTAGGGAGCCTATATTAAAAAGTTAACTTTTTAAAGATAATTATTATGAAATTTTAATTGATGTTAAAATAAAATTCATATAAATTACAAAAACTTCATTATTTGGAAAATTGAATATTAATTTTTTAACTCATTTATCTTGTGTGGTGTCTTTTCTCTAAACAGAATGTATGTTTCTTCGCTTATTCTATTTCCTATAAATCGGAATTTAAAAAGGAAATGGAAATATTAAAGGACTTTAACATTTTGGAAACATCGTTTAATATTAAAATGTCTCTTAATATTCCCATCATGAAATGTTTAACCTTCATTTCACTTGAACACTAATTAATATTTATTTTATTTTCAAAGCTCTTTATTTCACCAAAAAAAAAAGCCCAAATGGAACGTATTTTAACGATTCATTGCACGAAAATTGTTTTCGTTCAATGGAAAAGAAGTATAAATGGAAAAATGGAATGGAAATGAATACTAAACATTTTTTTATAATTGTGACTTCCTCTAAGTCAATAACGCATTTTCCAAATAAATAAGCATCGTACGAAAATAATATTATGTTTTCGTGTTATGGCAGCGAGAAATTAGCCATGGCTACAAAAAGCTTACCTGCATTTTAAAAAACTTTAAAGAAAACAATATAAATGTTAAATCTGTATTAAGATTTACTAAAAATGAATTCAGTATAAATTAGAGAATTTAAAGAAAAACAAAAATTAGTTAGGGCATCGTTATCCAACGATAAAAGGGTTTTAGCATCAAAATGTTACGAGCCGTAGCGGCTCGTGACTATAATAAGTGGAGCGGCACAAATACAAAATTTCAGGTTCTTAGGCCTTTTCGTACAAAAGTTATAGCTTGATTTGCATTTGGACCCTCGCAGCCCCTGCCGAGGCCTCAGAGGACTATATCAACAGCTAAGCAACAAAATTTTAAGCAACACATTATAAATATAAAACATTTCAGGTTACTGGAATTCTGGTTTTAAATTTATAGCTTGATTTGAGATTGAGGCCGCAATGCCCCTGCCAAGAGATTTATATAATTTTTAATATAGATTAGCTAAATTTTTAAATACCACACTATGATTAAATAAAATTTCAGGACCGTAGGCCTTTCCGTTCAAATTTTATAGCTTCAATTGTATTGAGGCCGCCAGGGGTCCCGAGGCTTTACCAGTGTCCTTGTATATTATTGTCTATAATTTTTAAGTAACGCACTGTACAAATATAAAACTTCAAGTTCTTAGGCCTTTTTATTGTTCAAATGTTAGAACTTATTTGTGATTTGGGCTTCAGGGCCCCTGTGGAGACCTAAGAGCCTTATACCAGTTTTTCGTGTATATTAGCTAAATTTTTTAGTAAACTACTATAAGTATACAAATTTTCAGAGTTCTAAGCATTTTCGTTCAAACTTTATAGCTCTGTTTGTGTTTAGGGCCCTTTCCAGGGCCCCAGAAGACTATATAAGTTTTAGTGTATAAGTGCTAAATTTTTAAGTAAAACACCATAAATATGCAAGAATTCAGATTTCTGGACTTCCGGTTCAAAAGTTATAGCTTGATTTGTGACTGGAGGCTCAGGGCCCCTGTCGAGACCCAAGAGCCTTATACAAGTTTTTAGTGTATATTAGCTAAATTTTTAAGTAATTTTCTATAAGTAAACACAATTTCAGATTTCTAGACCTTTTCGTTTCAAAGTTGTAGCTTTGCTTGTGGTTTGGGGCCTGTGGGGCTCTGCTGGGGCCTATATTACTTTTTTTGTATATTTGCAATATTTTTTAGTACCACATTATGAATATACAAAATTTCAGGTTCCTAGGCCTTTCCGTTCAAATGTTATAGCTTCTATTGTATTTGGTGCCTCGAGGCCCCTGGCGAGTTTCTAGAGACTTATATCAGCTTCCCTGTATTGGCTATATTTTTTAGTACCAAACTAAAAATACCCAAAATTTCAGGTTTCTAGACTTTCCGGTTCAAAAGTTATAACTTGATTTGTATTTGAGGCTTCGGGGTCTTCTGGCGGGCTCCAGAAACCTACATCACATTTCTTGTATATTTGCTATATTTTTTTAGTAGCACGCTGTAAATATACAAAATTTCAGTTCTTAGATCGTTCCGTTCAGATGTTATAGCTTCAATTGTATTTGGGGCCTCGGGACCTCCGGCGGGGCCCTGGAGACTTATTTCACTTTTCTTGTATATTGGTCTTATTTTTTTGGAACTGCACTACAAATTTACGAAATTTCAGGATTTTTGCCCTCTTTGTTCAAAGGATAAAAAAGTAACCATGAAATTCATACAAGTGGCCTCTGTGGGGCCCCGGGCCACCCAAGAGGATTCGCTATATTTTTCACACCGTCCTCTGTATAGGACCTACGTGTGTATAAAATTTCAAGCCTCTAGATCAATCCTTTCAAAAGTTGTGGCATCAAAATGTTACGAGCAGTAGCGGGAGGATTCGCTATATTTCAAATAGAGTTCTTTAAATTCTGACGTCAAACAGTCAAACTCTGACGTCACAAATTGCTCAAACGCAATCAAAACTCCAGTAGACTCGAAAGGGAAGTAAGTTGGGGAAACCACAAAAACACATGGTTTGGTCCGCCCTAGAGGATTCGCTATTTTTCTCGCTCCGTCCTCTGTATAGCGCCTACGTGTGTAGAAAATTTCAAGCCTCTAGGTCAACCTTTTCAAAAGTTATGGCGTGCGACATACATGTTACATACATCTGTACTAAAACCCTAAAAATTGATTTTTTTAAATTAATAAATTATTTATTTCTTTAAATATTTATATACATTTATAATATCAGTTATTCAAGAAATGTTTTAAGCGTGTTTAACATAAAAGCCAGGCGAGCACAACAACGTGTGTCATTTAGGTCTTTTCCGCCATGATGATTAGGTTCTGTGATTAGACTCGCCAACCACCGTCTTAAATTGCGTCATATACTGGCGAGCGAGGCCAACGAGAGACAGGCCTGAGCCAAAGTCTACATTGATTAAGAGACACCATGTAGGCCTGGGCACTAAAAAGTCACATGACCAACGTAGATCGAGCAACAATCCAATCTTCATTGTTTTCAACAAAAGAAAAAACACTGACTGTTGAAATTTAAGATGGAAACAATGAAGATTGGATTGTTGCTAGATCTACTTTGGTCATGCGACTTTTTAGTGCTCCGGCTTGCCTTTCTAGTTGCCTTTGATGGGAGGAAGAAGAGGAGGAAAAATCTTTTAGTGATAAAGAAAGTGAATAACAAATTTACATTTTATTTTTTTTTTTTTTTTTAATTTATGATATTTAGTTTTGTAAATAAATTCTGTTTTGAAATGCATGTGGAAAATAACACTATGCTACATTGGCTCTGAATACTTTGGCGTGGCCGTGTCTATTCATTGAGAAGAAAAAAATTAATCTTCAGGGCATTGAATAAACAGTAGTCGGTTTAAATTTGAGAATATTTTTCCGATGAAAATGACCAAAAAAAGGTATATATTTTTATCTTTCACATAAAAATAAAAGATTCCGTAGCCTCAACAGACTGCATGCAAATTTTCAGATCAATGTTGATTCCTGTAGAGCTTTTTGAAATGTTAACACCCTGAACATGCTCGAATTACATGAACTCAAACTATTTCACATAAGACGGATTAAAACAAATTTACATATGTTTCACACGTGTTTCTAATTAATTGGTTAGGGTATGTGTGGATTTTAAATTCAATTCCTGTTATGATGTCTAATGTTAATTTAGAAAATTACCGATCTTAGAATCCTTCTACTGGCACTTTTTATAGTCATGTTTTTAATCATCTGGCATGCTCGTTAGTTTTATGAAATCCAATGTGGGACATGTGATCTTAAGTATATTGGCCAG
>JAHWFO010060667.1:0-10701 GCA_023313115.1 Rhysida immarginata
AAGGATTTCACTAAGCTGGATAGTCGAGTAAATAGTTCAAAAAACAACATCGAACAAACGCTTGGAACTAAAAAAAAATTACAATAGATAAATATTAAAAAGGAAAAGGGGCACTTAGATGATTGATAATTAACATAAAAGAAAGAACTGAAATCGAGTAAACCACGTGATTGGGGAAAAGCAAAGCTCCACAGTCTCAGGAAGATCGAGGTGAATCAGACTGAAGTTGGTTGGTGAAAAGTTCGATGAAGAACTAAGGCTGCTGTATGCGAGAGAGGGTGGTTTAGATTAATAAGCAAAACAAAAAAAATAAATAAAACTAAAGGCTTAGTTGATAAGAGAAAGGACGAGAAAAAAAAAATTATAATAAACAAGAACGGAAATTGGCAAAATTCCGTAAATTACAGGATACTTACCTCGTCACGCACAAATAAGACTAAAGATAACAGGGACACAAACATTACTACACTAAAAAAAAAGAAGCGTAGGGAAGGAAAACAACGCCAAAGGACACACAGGTAACTTTTCTGCAGCGACGAGGAAGAAATCCTTTAAAATCCTAAAAGTAAGGGTTAAAGAAAAAGTCAGAATAAAAATACAATAGGAAATTTCTCAGTTTCATCAAAAAATCAAGAAAAATAAAGAAAAGCACATAAAATTAAAGAGAAAATACATCAAACTTAAAAATCGCCGAGTCGAGTGAAAGTCCAGAAAGCACAAAATGCATCGAACATCAAAAGTTATTTTTTGTTAAAAAAAAAATGTTTAAGTTCAAAGGCCAGTCCAATTATTTCTTAAAGTACTTTATGTGAAAAATGTTTGACTCACGCAGACAGTCAAAGGAGAACCAGAGGGTAAAAGAAAAATGGCGATGGACTCCACAGACGGTTGTTCCATTAGGCAACCAAATTACGTTGGTCCGATTTTGAGTTTCATAAACCAAAAGGAAAAAAAATCTTACTTTTTCGCAAATTCTTCATCGAAAGCGAAACAAGTTTCTCTGGAGGGCTGACATCGTCAAGGCAAATATCTTGTTGTATCTTCGAATGAGTTACATAACGTTGGCGAAAACCATGGTCGGTTAGCGGCTAAAATCTCTAACAAAAAAAAATGGATATCGCTTGGCTTTTCATTCCTTAACAGGTCAGCGTGACGGCAAATTCGAAACGTGAAATAATCATTGCATCATTGAGGTCGCAATAGACCTTAATAAAACTTGAAGAATAAAGTCCTATCCCGACTACGACTCACATTATATATCGAGAATATGGCCGATACATGTTTCGGTCCAATTCCAACTACAACCAAAGAAGGAGAAGACGAATAAATGCGGACGAGCTTGTCCGCTGTTGTCTCAACCGAACAAAACTAAAAAACTGCCAACACAAAAAGGAAACTGAAAAACCCAAAAAGTTAACAATTTTTCTTTTACGCATGCGTATGAAACGCTCGAGTTAGCACGACATTGCGAACGCCACGCGATAAATTAAAAACAATCTTCAAAAAAAAATTTTTAAATGCCTGACACCACGAGCAAAGAAAAATTTGAAGAAAATTATTGCCAACCAAGAATGAGATAATTTAAACTACCCATTCTTGGCAATTGTTAGTGTCTAGAAAATCTTAGCAAATAAATGATACTTTTCTTTCAGGAAAATTCATTTATGTATTCGACCACATTTCGAGTGAACTAAATAAAAAAAAAATATATATATTTTTTTCCGGAATTATATCTAAATAAACCCATAATAATTGTTTCTCACCTGGTACCCAAATTCAATCCTGTAACCTTTTATCTAGGCCATTAAAAAAAACACGAATCAGTTTTGGTGTGCTCAGGGATATTTCCTTATCGAACAGAAGTAAATTTCAAAATTATTTAGCTTCGGGAAAAAGAAAAAACGTATAAAAGACTTCAAGGGGAATTTATTTTCACACCTTCAATATAAGTCTTAACGATTTGGGTAACTGCCTCTAAGCAAATATACCCGTTTAAATTGCGTCTGGCCAGACTTAAATATTTTAGTGTTTAAACTCACTTCTATAGGAAGTTTAGGCAGTACCGATTCTTTACTAAACGCCTCAGAGAGCGTCGAGTGAACCCTTTCATTCGTGTTACACAGGAGGGGGCCACATTAACCTCCCAAAAAAATACGAAGCCAAATTGGAGCCTTCCATTAATTAGGAAAGAAAAAGAAAAAAAATGAGTACAGAAAAGCACAGACCGTCGATTGATTTGCCAAAGATAAAACCACACCTCGAATAGGAGCATTGGTTAGAGTTAAAAGAGATTACGGTCACGTAAATAGACTTCCCAGTAGGCCGATTTACTAGACTAGTTAACAAAAAACTTTACGATCTGCCAAAAAGAGCCAAAAATAAGCAAAAAAAAAACTGTCTTCGTTTTTTCAAGCCACGAAAAGGCACGTTACAACACACACGTACACAAATTTACATACGTGTTTACACTTGTTACGCTTATGTACATATCTGTACAGCTCTTTTTCGAAAGTTTACGCACATTTATACATATTTTCACAAGTTTACACATATTTATACATCATTATGAAAGTTATGCGCATTTTCTGGGAAAAATAGATTTATTGATCTGCTTGGCACAAATGGTTAAAATTCTTCAAAATAATCTCCTCCTGCATCAATACACTTGCGGAGACAATTCTGCCACACCTGGCAGGCACCCTGGAATTCCTCGACTATAATGTTTTTCAGGAACCTTGTAACATGAGCTTGGATGTTCTCCACCGACTCCCAGTGCTTTCTCTTCAGCTCTCTCTTCAGTCGAGGGAACAAAAAAAGTCACACGGAGCCAAGTCAGGGCTGTAAGGAGGCTGGAGCACAACGGGGGTCTTGCTCCGGGTCAGGAAGTTGGTGACGACGAAGACCGTGTGGCTGGGGGCATTGTCGTGGTGGAGCTTGAAGACGTCTTTGATGTCAGTTTCTGTTGCATTCTTCCAGCGAACGCTCCATTGTGCTGTGACACAATCGAAAAACAGACTTCGTGCGAAGACACGTCCTACCGCTCCTACTGCTTGGAGCGAACTGAGACCGGGCGCGTTTGGAAGGGCAGACCCCCCACCACATTATTCGACCAGTATTGAGCGCGCTGCGATGGATAATCGCGTCACAATAAAATTATGCGCATTAATTTCATAATGCACGCTGTAATTTACATAAGCTTGTACATAAATTTACACACGTATATACACAATACAGTGAGCACCTGACAGTTTTAGGGAAATGAGCTATTGCGTTACAGCGCTGCCGCTAGAGTGCTAGATAGCTATAAAAAGGAAATGCAGGTGAGGTGAACCATCAGTTGCACTGTGTTTTCTGCGACGATATGGGCAAAAAACGTGATTTAACTGAGTTTGAACGCGGGATAATCGTCGGCGCGCGCAGTGTCGGAACCAGTATCAGCAAAACAACTGAACTTGTGAAGTGTTCAAGAGCAGCAGTTATTAATGTTTACAGAGAGTGGACTACCAAGCAAAAAACCGGCTCTCAACGTCAAGCGTGTGGTTGTCACAGGCTCCTCAATGCTCGAGCTGAAAGGGGATTGGCCAGAGTTGTCCAGGGCGACAGAAGAGCAACAGTGCGTCAAATAGCGGCAAATCTTAATCTGAACGAACTGTTCGCCGCTCATTACACCGTTTAGGCTATGGAAGCCGACGACCAGTTCGAAAGCCTCTACTGTCAGCCTTGAACAAGAGCAGATGTCTCCAGTTCGCCAAGGAGCACAAGGATTGGACAGTAGATGACTGGAAAAGGGTCATGTGGTCCGATGAGTCACGATTTAAAATGCATCATGCAGATGGCAGGGTTAGAATATGGAGAAAACAACACGAAATCATGGACTCCACCTGCATCGCTACAACACTTCGAGCTGGTGGCGGCAGTATTATGGTTTGGGGATGTTTTCTTGGCATTGTTTGGGTCTTTTGATTCCTCTGCACGGACGTGTGCGTGCCCAAGATTATTTAAGTATTGTCGCAGATCAAGTACATCCCGGTATGTTAATGGTGTACTCTGACGGGGATGGATACTTCCAGCAGGACAATGCTCCTTGTCATAAGACTGGCATCGTCCTCAGATGGTTCGAAGAACATGCCGGAGAGTTTACCTTGCTTCGTTGGCCTGCACAATCGCCAGATCTCAATCCCATTGAGAATTTGTGGGATGAGATCGAACGGGCCATCAGGCAGCGGGATCCAGTACCATCAAATCTGCAGGAATTGGAAGGTTCAGTTCTTCAGAGTTGGTCTCAAATTCCTCCTACAACCTACCAACATCTCATAGAAGCCATGCCCCGAAGAATGCAAGCAGTAATAAGAGCGAAAGGGGGTGGTCATAATAATTTGGCCACTCAGTGTATATACAAGCTTACACACGGATATATACCTATTCACACAGGTTTACATACGTCTATACACCTATTTACACAAGTTTACACTTTTGTAGCATATTTACTCAACGTTACACACATTTATACACATAGGTACACAAATTTACATACGTATATACTGATGTTTACACAAGTTTACACTTATATACCGATCTGTATGTATTTTATCATCTTTATAGTCAAAATTCGCCAGCAGAAGATAGAGCTTCAAGCTTGTAGGCAGAAAAAAGGATTTTAATGATATATCTGTTGCTAAATTTTAAAATAACGATCATCGTGTTCATAAGTCAACAGCTCTTGAGTGGTAGACAACAATAGGAAGAGAAACGACGCCATCTTTTTAAAATTTTTAAACATCATTTTTTTTTATAAAATCATTTATTGATTTAAGAATACATTCAACTTATAATGTACAATGCAATAAATTCACCATTACTTAACAGAATTGATTTGCACAAAAAGGGGGTATTTTTGTTGTAACCATTACGTCGTTCTCATTATAAATCTGCAAGATTCCTTTTATATTCCTTTGGGTAGCCTAAATGGAAACTATCACGAGGAGGCTGAAGAGAAAGGCTTATATTAGGATCCTTGGCAATTTGAAATACAGAAAAAAGGATGAATTTTAGATCAATGATTTACACTCCCTACAATAATGGAAAGGGAAATAGTGACATTTTATTTTAGTTAATATCATATTCGACCTCCGTGCTGAAATTAAGTCAGCCACCCTTCTTACTTTCTATAAGGCTCCGATACACAGCTTCCGGTGTTTAGATTCATTCTTACTGCGAGAAACTAGCCATGTTGTTAGCAGTCGATAATAATGAATGCTGTTCAGTGGAAATGCATTTCAGATCACCTAGAGTAAATAAAAAAAACGGTAACAATAATGAATAAAAAAACGTGTTAACAAATAAATTTGAAACTTTTAAATAAGTATAGTGTGCGTTAGAAAAATGTGAGAAAAGTGTACTTACTTAAGATTCCTGTTTTCGTTCAATTTTTCTTACGAAGACGAATAACGTTAGGGAATGGCTTATTCAACGTTGGGTTTTTGAAGGAGACTGTTCTCGCACTCAAGAGTTGAAGAGACTATCCCTACTAATAGATAGTCTTTAGATAACTTGTCCCATCCATATGCATATTAAAGAGTAGTATTAGTTCTAATAATTTTATATTAATCTTCTTACTAATACGAACGACGAAATCGTCCATTATCGCTATCCGCCAGGTTTTCGTAACTTGATTTCGTATCTCAACCGGAAATGGGAATCATTTCCTATGACTTGGCTCTGTAAACTGTGTATGGCGATTTTAGATGAGTCGGGGTTTCGCAACACTTGAAGATGGGTGGTACAACTTATCTAGAGTTATAACGGTTTGAAGGTTCCTGTAGTAAAAGTAGAGTTACGACAATTCAAAGAACCGGAGGCCATTTTAAGCTTTATCTATAGCATATGCCTTATTATACCATTGCTATTGCATTTATTTTTGACAAGTATATTATCTTGTTATATCGTAGAAATAAATCTCACGGTTTTCAACTCCTGTATGCTTTAACGTCAATTTCGTGCTGGGATAAGACAAGAACGTGGTCTTCATTTCCAGGCTTCTCATTGGTTCCCTTCTGTTCTCCCTTGAACTCTTTTCCCCCTATTTTGTTTGTATATAAGACGTCTTCTAATGCCCCTATTATCGCTTTACCTTTTGCTTTGACAAAGAATAATCTCCGAAAAGTCAGCCTTTTCAGGAACTTACACCGCGTTCAGGTTTTGTTATATTCCAGGGCTCTTGGGTCTTTCTTTTCTTTTACATCATTCATCCAAATTATTGCCGATTCGAATAATTCATTCTACGACTAAGATCTCTTGATTTAATTTTTGCTGTTGACGCACGAAATCTATTGACTCCTGGATGAATGCGCTAGTTATGTATCGATATGCCGTCTGCAGCAAAAAAAAGGTCTCTCGTCACTTCTTATTCAGAATCATTTACTCTTCTCAGCCTATGAATGGTTTATAATTCACCACGCGTGTTTTTTTTTTTAAATTGCTTATCTAAGCAATGAAAAATAAATAAATGTGATTATTGATAAATGAACAACTACTAAGCACATACTTCGTTTGGCTGCTTAAAATTAATCAGTTAAAAACATTTTCCTTCGAAATACTTTTAATATTCACCTCGATTATCACCTTATGAAGTGTACACAAGATTGGATAACTGTCTTAATTAATACATTCAAAAATAATTCCTAGTCATTTTCCGGAAGTGGCGGAAAATAGGAAGAACAAGAAGATTTTATTCCCTGTAATTTAACAGAGACATTAAATATTAATATAGGACACAGTTGAGGTATATGACTAATAACTAAATTTGAAACATACATTTGCTTCTCAACTTTAGTGTAAACTTTTTAAATAAGGAAACTTTTCAAATAAGAAAATTACTTTATAATGAAAGTGTATTTTGGGTGAAAAAATTATAATAATAATTTTTCCATTGGAATTATTGACAGATAGAACATCAATTTTGATAAAACAACAATTTGATAACATCAGGACAAAAAAATTCTTAGGATATCAATTTGTAACTGTTTTGTTTGAAATCAGTTATGTGTTGGAATCTCTGAGATGTCATGGGTTATTGAAACAGTCTTTTAGTAGGCTACTTTTGAAAAATTAACAATTTATGGCTTACTCCGTTTTAGAGAGTCATGATGTAATATTGCTCGAAGGATGGAATATTGCTCGATGGATGCAATATTGCTGAATTATTAACATTAAATATAGTAATAATTAATAGAAAAATTGTAATTTTCAGGTTCTTACATTCATTCACTAACATTAATGATTAATCATTGACAGTTAATAAAGCAAGTAATCATTAACTATATAAAGTTACTAAAGCAAATAATTTTAAAGTATAACGGTATCGAAAATCTGCTGGTTTACTGTATAAGATTCTTTCTGGATAGCCAGAAAATATATCACTTACTTGCTTTTTTACTGATTTGCTTTTATTACTCTGAAGTTATAATAATAAACATACGAATGATAATGATCATGGTTTCACCATAAGAAATATACAGGGTGTATCAGATTCGATGGTCATTAAGTACCTAGCGTGATCCTTTGCATAATTACAAATTTAAAGTTCCTTATCGAAAATGTCGAAAACTCAAAATTTAAATTGCGTCGTTACGTCATTTATGAACTTTCCGTACCAGCAGTTCATTAAATTCAAAGGGGCGATTACAATTAAATCGGCGGCAATCGTTGAGATTAAATGACGTTTTGACAGGTTTTCAGCAAACTTCGCGTGATGTTTAACCCTTAACATTTGAGTTTTGAACATTATGCATAAGGAACTTTAAGTTTGTAATCATGCAAAGGATCACGCTAGGTACTTTATGACCATCGAACCTGATACACCCTGTATAATAGAATGTTGGAGAAATGAGTTCAAAAGATTTATTCAGATAAATAATATTGAGATAAATTGGAGTCAAGAATTGTATAGGTTTTCATATGGGGGAGCATGTTTTCTTTTTTATGTATGCTTAAAGAAAAAAACCCAGCTCCCATAGTTCCGGGAAAAAAGAAAATTAGAAATGTTTTTCTAATAATCCACTCTTGCAACAGGATGTTTTCTGCGCCTTTGAACCATACTTTTTATTTTTTAATTCTGAACTTGCTGAATATTGCAAACGGAAATATGCATCGACATTTCCTCTCCTTCCTATATATATTAAACAAGTATACCGATAAAGAAATAATTTCTACATTGCCGTATTTTTTTATATTTCATCTTCTCTTGTCACTTGTCTTCAATTAGCGTTCAATAGAATTCGATTCGTTCAATCTTTATTTTTTCTTTTTTTTTTCTACCGTCTTCGATCACCTGTCACGATGAACTTTACCTTGAATTTTTATATAACTTCGTCCGCCTCTTTTCTTCATTGCGACTCTCCCTATAAAAAAGGGCACAGAAAACATCTCCTCTTGAGTGTCCTTTCTGTGTTTCTCTTTCGTAGCACCAACGGAATCCGCCATCACTAAATAGGCAAGGTGAAAAAGGCTCGTTTAATGATGATGGATCGGTGGATCTCGTTTGCTATTCTGAGTTCCATGTTCATTTCAACTCAGGTAATAAATGAATGGTCAGTTGTATCGGTTTCATATTAGCTCTTTTGTTTGGATAAAGTTCAGTTTTATTTTAAAGTTTTCTGGATTGTTTTTCTTTCTTTGTAAACAGTTTTTTATTTTTGCTTATTTTCCCCCAACTTAAATACTTTGAATCAATATTAAGGCTTTTGTATTTAATTTAACAATATTATTTCTGCGAATGTCTTTATTTTGTGTTAGCCAAAATTGAATATTTGGATATAAGCTTACGTGTATAATGTTAAATGAATTCAAGTTCAGTAGGTTAGAAATTTTTTCAACACGTATATCTCTCTATCCTAGAAGTCTACTGAAATTATTAGTAGTCTTATTAATTAATAGGCTACCATTTAAATATTATAACAGACCTGTCACAACGCTCAGAAAAAAATAAATTGAATAGTAGAATGGTATATTCGCATTTAGACCTAAAATGAATATTTTTAGCGTATTCTAATGTCAAATCAAATTTTGATTAAATTTTAATAGAGATTTAATTCCAACTTCTTTTATTTCGACGGATATCGGCAAATTGCTGAAAACAAAAACCTTTATCAAATGGTTCTTCAGTGCCACAGTCGTGAATGAAGAGGCAAGTAAAGCCTCAGTAGCTCTAAAGTGTCTCATCAAAGTACATTAATTCATTGATAAAGTTATTCGTCTCAATAAGAGAAGACCGTTCATATCATTTATTGACTGAATCGTTGGCATGAATGCTATGTAATTTTTTATTCATTTTTAGACAAATATGGTAATGTAATCCGAAATGAATTAGCATGCTAAATTTGGAATCGTGTAAGCAAAGGCAAATAGATGAAAACATGATTGAAAGATTTAACTTAACCAAACAAACAGAAATGTCTAGTTGAAAAAAAAACATTGTAAAAAACGCTTTTACTTTGTAAAACTAAAAGATTTTTTACTTCATACGCCATCGTCTATTTTGTGTTCCATTCCCCCTGTCGACGGACCTAATCTAATAAATTCCGGAATATTCAGCCTTAGAAATCTTTGGCACGGGGAGGGGGGAATAATTAATTAATTATGCACACCAACATGCCCACTTACCATAGTTATTTTAGGAAAATTAATGGACGAAAAAAATGTGCAAAAGTTCAGGGCTCGTTCGTAAACTCTCCCGGTAAAGATTATGGACGATCGGAAAAGACTTATGATTTGTTTGTGACAAGGTAATATTTTTTTTTATTGAAATCAAAGATATCGTTGAAATAACCTAGATCAGTTTGTTGTTAATATAACACGCATATATTTGATCTTTGTAAATAAGTCCTTTTCCAAGATTTCACCGCTTCATTTATAGCCGTATTCATCACCTTGGATTCAAAGTACGAGTTGGGCAACCCAAACTTTAACCTTAACATGTGACTCTCGTTATCCAATAGGGAAACGTTAAATTACCATTTCTCGTCTTAACTCTAACCTTAATTCTAATTCTCAGATTAACGTGACATGGTAATTACGACAATTAGTCTTTTGTAACTAATCCGCTTTTAGTTAATCAAATATTTTATAGGTTTTTTTTGTTGCTGTCGAGGTAAGCACCCAGATCTTTAATATGTATTAGGTCATTTAAAAGGTTTGTTGCGTATTTTCAGTGAATTGCACTCATATAACTTGTAAAGACATTCAATTTAATCATCAAAATACCCCCCTCAAGAATTACTAACATGTCTCCGACGGATGGGAGACGATTAAAAATCCCACTTCGGAAAAAGTCTTTGGAGGCGAAAAAGCCTTGCAACTCTATTTCAAAGATATGAGGATTTCTAAACTGCCATGTGTGCATATGATTATCAATGATCTGAACAGGGCAATACGAACGATCAGGCAAAGCTTCCCATCCAAGCGGCATACTCTTTGAACGGATCTGCGGTCATTGCGATTTACCAATGCAGGTTTTGTTGGAGGAGTTTCTGATGAGCACCTTAGAGCATATCACTGTATACATAGGCACTGATGGTTTGACCTTGCTCTAACACCTCAACGTGCAGAAAGCAGTCAGCAACACTTTCTTTGGCGTGTAAGTCCTGCTTTGGGAAGTTTCCCTGGTGATAACCATTGATAGATGCATTGAAAAGGGAAGGAAAA